>VZTI01003262.1:566696-844579 GCA_013397865.1 Struthidea cinerea
AGAGGAGAGGAGAGGAGAGGAGAGGAGAGATCACCACTTTTGTGCTCAAAGAAAGCATATATTTGCAAAAAAGCCTTTGAAGACCTGTGCTGGCTTCCCATCAAAGTTAGTCCCTCTCCTGGGTCCAGATCTTTAATGGTTGAGAAGCTTGACCCAAGGGTTGCAGACACATCCAGGGCAGAGCAGGAAGCCAGAGCCTAGCCAGAGTCTGCAGGAGGGCAGGGGGAGCAGCACAAAATGTTTTGGGCTTTTTGTTTTGTTTTGGATGTCTGCCAAGCAGTTTGTGGGCCATTCTGTTCCATTTCCAAGTCAGGTACCTGAATTGCTGGGGCAGATGGTCCTCAGCCTTTTCTCTGGTGCTAGCTGGAAGGAGTTGTTGTGGGGGACTCTGCCACTGGCCTGTGTCATGACAGGGGAAGAGGGGTTTTGCTGCTGAGCCTGCCAGCCCAGGGCATTTTCTGCTCCTGGTGTTTTTTGTGCTGGGCCTTGGTAGTGGCTGATTTCAGAGCCCTGGGAGCAGCTGTGCCTGCAGCACGGCACTGTTTGTTGGTGATACCTGCATGGAACACTGTCCTGTGACTGCTGATGGTGCTTCAGGTACTGCAGAAGACTGAGCCTAAAATACCTACCCTGCCTTCCCCAAAAGGCTTTCATTAACTGTTGTGAATTATTCTTCTAGTTCATAGTTTTAACTCTTTTGATAGGATGGAAGACTCCAGTCTCACAAACAACCTCCATAAGGAGCTGGTTGTAAGTGGGCCACAATGTATGGGGACAACCTTTTTAGCAGGGGCTGTTGCAAAAGGACAAGGGTTTAATGGTTTTAAACTGAAGAAGGACTGATCTAGAGTAGGTATAAGGAAGAATTTTTTTACAATGAGGGTGATTAAATACTGGAATTGGCTGCCCAGAGAGGTGGTGAATGCCCCATCCCTGGAAACATTCAAGGTCAGGTTGGACGGGGCTCCGAGCAACCTGATCTGGTAGAAGATGTCCCTACTTTATTGCGGGCGGTTGGACTAGATGACCTGTAGAGGTACCTTTTGATTCAAAATATCCTATGATTCTATGAAAATATAAACTCTTGCTTTAATGTCTGCAGCTTCTTCGAGTGTATATTTTTTTCTGAGTTATTAGTTCAAGCAAATCCTTGCTTACTGCTTTACTTGTGTACTGCCCTTTCAAAGTCTAAATACATTGTGCTGTATTCAACGCAATGGATGATTTGGAAGCCATTTTTAACCCAGTCTCAGAACTCAGACCCTCTTATTTTTATGAAGGTATTTTAACAGCAAGATGATTCCATCTTTGTTTTCCTAAGAACATATGGATAAGCCTAAAGCCAAATGAAACTTACCTGAAATAGGTTGGTACACTGCTGTTAGTAAAACTAGTTATATGACTGGCGAGAAAGGTGTCTGAAGATAAAGAGTGTGTATTTGAGGGTGCCAGCAGCTTCTCATGTACAAAGTTTGAAGTGTTGCAAATCAGCCTGCCCCTGATTTGTCAGGGCTGAAAAGAACACTTTTTGGTTTTTAGTGTCTAAAACTCTCTAGTGCTGAGTACTGCCTGAGGGGACCTGTGGGCTGCTAGTGTTCTCAGCAGAGATTTGTTACTCCAGAGGATTTTATCTTATAACTAAGAACAGTGAACATGGAAGGTTTGATTCAGGATTTTTTTTTCTTGGTAATTTTGCAGAGAGAGAAGTTTCCCAGCTAAAAAAAAAATCTTTAAAAATGGCAATTAAAAATTGGTGAAAGTTAATAATTAATGGTTTGTAGCTGATTTATTAATAGCCTCATTTTTCTATGTAATGAAAATCTTAAACTGTCTTGTATGTTAACTATAAAGCAAAAAAAAAAGTAAAAAGTGAGATTTGACTTAGTTTAAAATTATTTTAAACATACAGAACTGCAGGGTTTTATCCATAAAATGTTAAAGTTTGTTTGCAGAGTTCTGGTTTAGGGATTATTTTATATAATAAAATGTGGAAGGAAAATTTGGGCTGGCAGAATTTTCAAAGCTTGTCTTAAAGCCCCTAACTGCTTCTGGTATGAAAGTCAGCTAAGCAGCCTTGTGTTGTTGTTTCCCCCAGGATATCTTTTATGCTTTCTTTTTTTTTCTTCCTTCCCTTTGGAAATCCAAGTGTTTATTTGCATGCAAGTTAGGTGAATTCTTTTATCTATTTGTGTATCGTAAACCAAAGCAATTAGCATACTGCAGTTACAGTACACTTAAAAACCAAAACAACCCTACAAAACCTTCAGTCAATATTATTCCTGGAGGGAAAACTCTTAATTAAATTGTATGCAAACTACAACAATAGGCAAAGTTGTTTGGTGTTTAATAATAACTGTTTGGGGCAGGGGGGAAGAGTGAAAAAGTGTAGCAGAGAGCTTTGCATGCCATTAACCCAAGGATAGAAATGAGGTCAGCCTTTGAAGGGACGGACAACACACTTATCTGCCAGCATTGGAAAGTCCCAAAAGATTAGGTTATTTGCCAGATGTTACTGGGAGTTCATCATTGACACCCTCTGCTTCATGGGCTTCATCTCTCGCCGCGGTTGCAGTTGCCTTTTCTGCCCTTTGCAGGCTTCCTGGAGATCTTCTCCACTGCATAATGCTTGATTTTTTTCCTTGAAGTAGTTTTTTTTTGTTTGTTTGTTTCATAGCAATAGGCATAGTGAACCATCTTAACTTGTGAAGTTGATCTGAAGACTCATTGTTTTTCTTTCATACACCCACCATAATCCTCTTGGCATAGGAACCATGGACATGAAGCACAGTGACTGCTGCAGCTCTGGGAATTGGGCTGTGTTTGTGAAGTGATGCTTGGAAGACAGACTACTCACCTCACTTAATATTGGTAACCTTTCGAAGATGAATGAAAATTAGGGTAGTTTTTCTGACAGGCCTAAGCATTTTCTGTTCTTTTTTATCCCTTTGCCTGGAAAATAACTGTAAATGCAATTCTAAGCAGACCATTCTTATATTATTAGCAACTTTGTAGGTAATCAAATATCACACTGAAGTGTTGTTAAGTGCGTAACTTACTAAAAATTAGTAGCGAGGGAGAGTGGGTGCTATCAGATCCATGTTAGTAATGACTGTATGAGCCTGGAATGGCGTTCTCTGCGTGTATCTTCTCCTTTAAATCTTTCAAGAGTTTGGTAGTAAATATTGATTTCAGCTAATGGTGGTTTTAACTTCTTTGTGCACATGCTTTGCCCGAAGGGACGGTGTCACATACGGGGAGAAGCCAAGACTTGCTCATAAAGAACAGAGCAAATATGTTTTTCCTTTAAAATGCTAGATGTTAGTGATTGTCTCTTGAAGCAGGATTCCTGCCACTTGTGTTACTGCAGTTGTTTTGCAGTTCTGCCACCTTCCTTTGAGCAGAACAATTTGTGAGACGGACAGTGGCCTAAGTAAGGACTATATTATCACTGAGTACACGCATCCGGTAAAAGAAGCCTCAGTATTAAAGCTTTTAAAATAGTGGAGGGTTCTTTTGTAGCACAGCATTTAAAGCATTTGACGTGTTGAATCTTGCTTTGGCATATCCCATCCTTTCCTCCCTTTCCTCCCTCTATTCCCTTTCCTCCCTTTATTCCCTTTCCTCCTTTTCCTCCCTTTCCTCTTTCTTCCCTTTCCTCCCTTTCTTCCCATTTCCTCCCTCCCTTTTTCTCCCTTCCCTCACTTCTTCGCCTTCCTTCCTTTCCTTCTTCTGCTTTTCCCCATTTCTCCCCTTGCTTTTCCTCCTCTTCCCCCTGCCCTCTTTTCCTCCTTCCTTCCTTCCTTCCTTCCTTCCTTCCTTCCTTCCTTCCTTCCTTCCTTCCTTCCCTCCCTTTCAAGACCCTCAAGTCTAACTTAGTCTTCTGACACTAGCGCTTCAGTTCAATGTCTGATGATACAGGACAATGACAGTATTTGTTCAGGTTCAGATAAACTTGACATTCAGATGCCGTTTGACTACCCGTAGACACATGAAGTTCTCCCTAACATTTGTCATGTTAAGTCCACAGACCCAGATACTGGTTTTACTTCTGTAGGTCTGGATTAGCTGTTCAATTTCCAGCGCTGGAAAGCAGAAAAATTGCATGTAGGGAAAATGGAGAAGTGCTTCAGGTATTGCTTCTGCCTGATGGTATGTGAAATGCTGTCGCCGAATAGTGCCTTTTCCTTACCTTGGTACAGCTTGTGCTGCTGCTTGTTCTGTTGAGCAAGCCTCGGCGCTGTCAGTGAGGTTCCAGTCTGGTCTCTCGTGTTGTTTCAGGCTTGTAACTAGGGACTGCAGGTATTAGGGTTATTCTGCAAATGCCATCAGTGGGGGACAGTTGCAGAACTACAAGCCTGGGCCATTTCCACATTAGGCTGGCCCTGTTTGGCCAATCACAGAGTGCAAAATAACCACATTATTCCTCAAAGTGTTTTTCCAGAGTTGAAGTAATAGCCGTCTTGCCCTATAAAGATCTTATTTCTCCTATAGAATGTTTCTGTGCTGAGATAACTTTCATGAACTGTTTTCAAAAGTGCTAGGTATTTTTTTGTGTGTTTTCATTTTAAAGTCACTTTTCACCTCTGTTCTCCTATTTCCATTTTTGTGTTCTGTGGCCTGTGCTTAATAACTCCTCGGCCATTTCTGTAAAACAGCAAATCCATTTGCACTATAGCAAGTAAATCTGTGATGGGTTTCCTATACTGAAATGGCAAGTCCAAGAAATGTAATTATTTAGACTCGTGCATTTCCACTAGACGTGAGATCCTGATCATCCAGTGTAGAGGACAAATTGTGCCCTCTACCAAATACTTACACGGGTGATACACAGTGTTGGGCTCTCACGCTGCTTCTACGTGGGAAGGCAGTAGGTCATCTGCTTTCTATTTTGAGTTTCTTTACCAGAGGTATCCTTTTACTCCCCTCCTCTTCCTCAGCCCAGTCCTCAGTGGTTTGCAGTCCTTCCACTGTCTTTCTCTTTTCCATTTCCACTGGTGTCTTCTTGCCCCCAGTCCCCCTGTCGTTCTTACTCCCTGTACTTCTCCCCCCCCACCCCCCTTAATTCCAGAGTTTTACAAAATCTATTTTTGTTCCATTTTGAAATATCCTATCTTTGCCCCATATTCTTTTAGTTTTCCCTAGTTCTGCTCTTTCTTGAGAAGAGAGCAGCTCTGCATAAGCAGAAGAAAGTCAGGAAGCAGCTATTTGGCTTTCTCTGATAACAGGAGCAGTGGGTTTTAGTAGACAAATGCTGAGTTGGGGGTTCAAAAATTTTTCTCCCTTGGGTGATTTGAAAGTGAATGGATATGCCTGTAACAGAGAGAAGGGACAAAACCTTAGGACTGCTGGGGAGCCTTCCAAGCACTGGATTTTGTTCAGGCAGGCAATAAGTAAACCGAGTGGCCATGTAAAAAGAACTGGGGTGTTTGGAAGCATGAAAAAGAATCCTTTTGAGATTCCATTTGCAAATGATCCTGAAGCATGCCAGTGGCTAGTGACTTCACAGATGCCAGCCACGAGGAAAATACTGAAGCAAGGCTGCTTGCTGTTGAGGCAATTCACACATCAACTGCTTTTTGAGAGCACTCGGCTCTGCCTGAAGATTTATGGGCCTCTCTTCTTTTAAAATAAATGAGTAAAGGACCAAGCTGAGTGTTTTTCCACACATAAATGTCATAAATGCAATCCCAAAAACTTCACTGGAGTAACAGTGAGGGCTCAAGCCCCAGCTCAAATGTGCATTGTATTAAAGTCCTTCTTGGGGACTCCAGACACAAATTGCTTTCCAGCATCCAGAACCATTTGGAAATGCTTTAATCCTGAAACCAGGGGGTTTCTAATGGAAATGCTGACAGACCCTTCGTTGTAGCAGCTGAAGCAGGCAGGGCTGTGATAATGAGCCCTGTATGCCTGCATGTGGAAAGCATGATGCTAGTTCAGAAAACAAGTGCTTCCACTGAAAAGCCCACGCTGACAAAAGCCACCGTGCACCATTCCAGCACAGTGCTGCTTAAAATTGGCATTGCTCAAGCAAGTATGTATTGGGAACAACCGTAGGCATTAGCCCTGCCTGTATTACGCTTTCAAAACAAACAAGTCTTAATAGCATTTCTAATAACGCTCTAATTATCTATAAATAGCGCTGTACGGAGTAGCCATGACTAGCAGTTTAAAGTGCTGCATACACTGATGGGGTTCTTTGCTATTCACAAGTGCAGTGTAACCATGTCTACTCTCACTTCTTAAACATTGTGCCCATGACCCTAAAAAATAGGTGATGCTTCATTTATTGCTCATGTCTCTGCATACCGCTGCTAACGCTAGCGACTGTGTATTTTGTACCTGTATTTGGAAATCTCAGCGACCTTTGTCACACCAGGCTGAAGAAACCTGTCTCGCAAGCATGCACCCAGATGATTAATTTCAACAAACAGGTTGCTTATAAGAGCGTAATTGCTCGTGCAAATGGCAGGATGGGTGCACTGACCTGTTTTAGACACATTGTAGTATACACCTCCCCATCAGTTCTTTTCCTCTGTTAATCAGAGGCCTGAAAACCCTGCAACATTTAGACAGCTTGAGGTTGAAGGCTGAAATGTCACTTTTAAAAGAGGGTTAAAAAGGTCACACAGCTGCAAATAATAATAGCCCAATGAAAATCAGATTCTTACTGCAGCCCACTTCAAGAATAACATTGAAACAGGAAACAAGCCTGCTTGATGTTTTTACCAGTGTGGCAGTAAGATTACTGCTGAGTTTAAAAAGGGGGAGAGAGAGACAGAAAGGAGCATGCTTTCTTGGTGTTATATGTAAGAACTGTTTTTCTGGTTCAGAAAAGATGATCCTGGGGCTCTGCAAAGTCTCCTTGAGGAGCCTGAGGACATGGGGTACTTCCCTCTGGATGCTGCTGAGAGGAGATGTAGTTTGTTGCTGTGTTCTGAGGGTGATTTTGTTTCTTCTGTTTGCTTTTATTTCTTTGTTGTGTTCTTGCATTCCTCACTGTGGACTTCAGTTTTATTAATTATAATAAAAACCTTTTAGAAGTATCTTATGCAAAAATCAAGGAGGAGAAGAAAATCATGGCTTACTATAGAACTTACTTGTTTCTCTTCCACGTGATGTGGCTTTCTCTTGTATTTTTATTTATTTCTTTTTATGATTAGAATACCTTAACTTCTCCTGAGCAGAGTGATATTTCAGGAGAATGGCAGGCTACAACAGCATAGCAGATTTCCTCACTTACACATTCTGCCAATAAGGCTCTTTACGTGGTCACAATAGGGCAATAAATGCTGACAGATGTTGTTAACATGTCTATTAAAATTCAGCCCCCTTTTCTGCTGGATTATACACTCATGGCTATTGTTAATAATATCAGAACTAATGCTGACATATCAATAATAGTGTTCGCTTTTATTTATAATCCTTGATTGTTTCTTCAAAAGGTCACAAAGTTGCAATAAATTAAGCTATTGATAACAGAAGCAAAAAATTCAGACTGAAGTAATTTTTTAGCTTTACAGTCATTTGTCTGATATTCTTCATGTGCATTAATTGTAGCAGTTATAGGTAGTACTACAAGAGTTGCACGAGCATAACTTGAATTTTTAAGATCCCAAAGGCTAATAAGCACCCTAATTTAGCTGGAAAGGCTGCTGTGATTTATTTTTATTAGGTGAAGTCGAAATGTTGCCATTGGTTGTGTTATTTCCTTCCTTCACCTGCGCACAGTGTGGAAAAAGAAGACGTAGATTGTGTGGCCCAGCAACACACGTGCGACATGTGAAGGGAAGTGTGTGCCAGAGGCTGTGTGCAGCTGTCTGAGCTGAGGGATGGGAGATGCGTGCCCGCATCCTGAGAGGGATGCCATGCAAGCTGTGCTATGCACAACCAGAACACCTCTGTGCTGAGAGCCCCCATCCTGCCGCAAACCTGGGGTGAGGCGCTGTGTTGCTGGTGCATCTGCAGCTCTTGCAGAGTTCAGTGGGATTGAGGCATGCGGGAGGTTCACACTCACAGCCCAGACTTTCAGCTGCTTGTTTCTGGTCAACATTCAAGCATAGAGCTGGAATTACTGCCATATGATAACCAAGCACCAGACACTCTCAAAAAGTGTAGGCAGCAGGCAGCTTCTTTCACTCGTTCACTGTTGTAAGAGAGTCAATCCTACCGTAGTCTCAACTGCAGTGATTGCATCATACGTAAACACCAATTCTGCATGGTGCAATTTGTCTTGAGGGCACCTTACTACCTGGTAACATGTTATATGGGTCAAGTTCTGCTAGACAGCACCTTGGAGTGCAGGTGATACAGCCATTCTGGATTATTACTTGTTTTATGTTTAGTGTCTGCAAAGAGTGACTCTCATGGAAACAAGCAATTGCTTGTACATTTGTGGAAAGCAATTTGATGTTGAATCTGACGCTTTTTCCAGGTATTGAGAGTAAACACCAAATCCATGTTTTCGTAGAGCTGATTTCCTGGAGCTGATCCCCATGCTCAGGGTTCTAGTCCTCATCTAGTATGTTATTTTGGTGCTTAGTCCATGCTTATCCACCTAGATAACCCTGGGAATCATTTAATTGTTATCAGAGCATGCACTGTTGGATTCAGGGACTAAAGGTCAAGCTCAGGGTGGGGAGGGAAGACTTAGACTTGCAATACTCAGTAAGAAATCAAACCCCAAATAATTCCTGGTAATGTTTTGAAATTCACTTGGACGCTTGGGACTAGAATTGTAACTATCTTGTTTTCTTTAACTGAGTCTCATCTGTTGTTTTGCTATTGAAAATGCTGTTGTCACTGTCCCCTGAGGAGGGGAAAAAGGGGTAACAGAAACCTTGGCAGTGCTTCAGTTGCAGGAGCAATTGAGATATTAAATAAAACCTTTCATTATCCATGCGTAGCTTCTTTTTGTTTTTTCTTTCTGTGACAAGGAAAAAGTTGTCTGTAGGAAAGACAACATCCCTGGGGTCACATCCCATAAATAGAGGTGGATTTAAAAATCTAACTTAGCTGGAGGTTTTGGTTTTGTTTTTTGCAGGGGTTTGTTTTTCTAGTCAGTTATCTCTCTGCTGCTTGTTTCTTTCAGACAGGCTAGTGTAATTCAGAGTATTTTTATGGCTTCATCTCTGAAGAGCTTGTCTATGCACAGTCTGGAACTGAAATAACTGAAATTAGAAGTAATTTAACACCTTTAGTTATTTTAGTATGCGAATATACTCTTTCATTTCTGATTATGAGTGTCCTATTTCAGTTTAACATAGCTGTAAGTTAAATCAAAACAGGATGTGAATAATCTTAAAGGAGTAAATTAGGTACAATTTTAGTTATTTCAGTTCTAGCCTTGTGTGGATACATAGGTTATGCTGGAGTTAGGGTTTTTCTTGACACCTGATTGTATTTGGTGCCATAAATCACTTGCCTCAGGCCAGATATTGGTAGAGATGTCCTCATCAGGAAGATCAGTTGATGCTTATTATCACCTTTTGGGAGTAGTGCCCTTGTGGAGGTTGAAGGGCAAATAAAAGTAGAATCACTTCTGGATTCTGCTTCTAGGAGTCAGAGTGGAGACTTTTATGTCACAATTAGGAAAATATACTGTCAGGCTAATATTGTCCACCAGAATGAATTTTAATTAAAAAGAAAATGTTATTATCCAGTGAAAATAATTGCTGCGAGTATGGGTCTGGCTGATGTACAGGTTAATGGTGTATTGCACTATCAACTGTAAGCATGGTAAAGATACTCCTGATGAACTGTAGTTTGAAAAAAATTCAGTGGGTTTCAGCAACTTTACCACCTGTCCTTCTGCACATTTTTGTAGTTTTAAAATCAAATCCTGCTCCTCCACCAGGATATTTCTCTTTGGTGCATGAAAAAATTACACAAATACAACCCAGATATTTCTCTAAGATGGCCTGTGGTGAGGCTGAGTTTTAGGGGATTTCAGGGAATCTCTAAACATAAGTCATCTGCTTTAAGACCAGTCAGCCACTACATTCTAGCTGGTAAAAACAGTTGTGCCAACAGGCTGAAAACATTTCCAAAATAAATGACTTACTTATTTTACTCCCTAGAATTTTACTAATTTTTTTTTTTTCTGTTCAGGGACACTGCCCTAATATTGACTCAAATTCAGCTGCATAATTGCATTCTGAGGGGGAATGTTTTACCCTTTGCTTTTATTCAACACTCGGGAGCTTTCCCCCAGGGTTTAGCTCAAGGTTACAGGATTGGAACTGCTATTGGGAAGTGCAGTTTTAGACAAAACTTCACTTCTCAAGATCCTGAGGCTCCTTTTAAGGGATGAGGCTGCACAGTTACTTTGGTGTATAGAGAGCATGTATTTAATGTATTTAAGTTATTAATATCAGACAGTATGGATGCAGAACTTCAAAAAGTGGTTTTTTTCTCAGAAGCAACTTAGATGTCTGGTTTTAATGTTGTTCAGCAGGAGCTGAAGGAGGAAAGGTAAAAACCTTTAACTCAAGATATTTCTGAGAAGACACGGTCTTATCTAATAACGACACTGAACATATGCTGTTTTCTGAGGCAGATTTATGCTGTGAAAGCTGAACTTTTTTTTCTTTCTTAAAAGTAAATTGGTGCTCAGGAAGGAGCAATAAGAGCTTAGACTGTGGGGACCCTGCTGAATATTAGCAAAATTAGTACTCTGTGTATGAAAACTTTGTTCTGATCTGTTTGTGGAGTTTGAAATAAAAGCACAAACTACGATTTCTGTATGTTGCATGCATGTGTGAAGTTTAGAACGTATATATTCATAGGTTCCCTTTCTTTCCCCCTCCCCCTTTTAACATGTAGATTTATGAGGAATCAAAGATGAACTTGGAGCAGGAGAGGCCTTTTGTCTGCAGTGCCCCAGGCTGCTCACAGGTGAGTGGAGTCAGCGGTGATATTAATTGAGTCCTCAGCACTAGCTCTGGCTTGTATAATGCCTCCTGATATATTAACACATGTCTAATAATAATATGTGTGTCAGGGTTTTTTTGTGTGTTTTTTTTAAGACCTGCTCCCCCTCAATTCTCTCCTTTCCCACAAGACATTATTACAAAATATTTCAAGCAAATACAACAGCCAGTCAAAAGTGAGTCGGTACAAGTGCTCCTCAAGCTGCTTTCTGTGCCTTCTCTCATCCCAAAGCCTAATGTTTCAAGCCATGTATTGCAGATTCCTTTAGGGACTAACAAGAGACAACACACTAGGCAGGACACATTTATCTGTCGTCTTCTGAGACGTATGATGGAATATATTATGTTGCTATTGGATGCGGTAACCCTCCTGGGTTTTTTTTTTTTTCTGTTTTAAAAACTTAAATACAATGATATCTTATTAGCTGATCTTTATTTGTTTATTTATTTTTAATCTTTAAGACATCTTCCTACTAAGTATTTTCCATGGAAAATGCAGCCTGTAGATAAATTTTGCCCCAGGATGTACATTTGGGATTCCTGTCCTGTTGACTAGTGCTCTGCCATATGTCTCTAAGGGCAAAACCTGAACTGTAACATTAGATGTTTAATGGGCTTAAAAAACCCTGAAGTGACAAGGATTTTACCTGCTGGGATTTGAACTGGGGTTTGTGTGGGTTTTTTTCAGTGATTTTGCAGTGGTGAGGGAAGTCCCCCCACATGCAGTGATGAGGGAAGTTCCATGTGTGGCACTTCTGACCCTAATTTGTTTTAGTGACAAGAGTTTGTGAGTAAAATCTTCAGGCAAGGGCATCTTTGGAGCTTTTGCCACAAGCTTCCGGTATGCATCTGTGTCAAATCATTTAGCTTACCCATTTCCCAGTCCTCCTCTCTTAATTAGTGAATCTTTCCCTGTTTCAGCTGTATGTTGGGAGTTTTCAGCTGGCTAATATATTTACAACTCTTTAGGCTCTTCTGGCAGAAGGATGGGTGACTATTAATGAAGTGTAGGTGTTGATTTTTCCAAGAGCTGAAATAAGGAGAGGGAGAAGCCTTTGGTCCAGTTAACAACTGGCTGAGTGGCTTTGCTGTTTCACTAAGTGGGAGTTTTTCTATGGGAGGCAGAGTGCATCTTTTGGATTGTCCCTCAGGCTGAGAATATGTTGCTTTAGATCTCCACACACAGAGTTAAACTTTCGCCATTCTGTCACAGAGGTAGAAGTATCTGAGTTTAATTGTCATGATATATTTACCTTTTTGATGAAACTAAATTCCACTGAAATCAGTGGACTTGAGTGTTTTCACGTCAACTCTTAATTAATTTCCTCAGTGGAGGAGAAGCTGATCCAGACAAGCTCTTTTAGGTGTTTGGAGAGCAAGTTTGGTTGCATGCTGTTACAATTTGGAAGATGAGCAATGTAGGCGTGACTTCCATCTTAAAAAACATTCAACTTCCCATTTCCCAATATGACCTCTGTTTGTTATAAATGAGGACTTGACATAGGTGCATAATGCAGAGCTGCTATCCAGGTAAGCTGGCTGGGGACTGGCTTCTCTCTTGGCCCGTGCAGATGTGTGCTGAGGGCTGATGGAGCCGACCTTCTGCACAAGGAAGAAAGTAGACTTAGAAAAAAAGACAGAGGCGTCTGGGCTGGAGGAACAGTTTCTCCTCTGTTACCCCACGCCCTATTTAAGCTGGCCGATTTCGTCCCGAAGATAGAGCATGACATCCATGAAGGAAAATGCATTTCCAAGAGAAATAAATGTGGAGTTTTTTTTTTCCCCTCACGATTTCATTGAGCAAAGTCTTTCTCAGATATTCCCTTTGTTCTTAATGTAAATTCCTAGTGCTGCATTTCTTCCAGATGAGTAAGCAGAGAACCAGGATTTCACAGTGAGGAAAAGGTCTTTGGGATTACTTTATTTTTCAGGTTGGTTTTTTTTTTCCCCCAGAGAATTCGATTCCATTATTTATGCTGTATTGTCTATGGGCTTAGAGAGATTCTCAGAAGGTGTAACATATGGCAATTATTTGTACTGTAGACACAAGCAAAGTCACTTAGCCACGAGTATACTGTGTTGAAAGCATTAGGTCCCCTTTAACTCTGTTGTTGCCATTTATTTAGTCTCTTATGTACCTGTTGCTTTAAAAAGCTGCTTTTAAATTTTTTTTTTTTCCAGCCTTGGTGATACAACTTTTGGCTTTTGCTAGTCCTGAAATAACCCAGTACAAACCATTTCGGTAGCAAAGGTCTGTGCATGCACGTTCTGGTGAAGGAAACTTCACAGAACCAGTCTGCTCTTTCAGCCCAAATGTGCAAGTGCTTGAACATTTATTCAAGCTTGCCTCTTCTTTGTTTCGTTCAAAAGAAGCTGTTTCTTGTAGAAGTCTGTTATCAGGCTGTAAAACAAACTTGGCACAGTGATTAGTTTCTTACGAAAAACATCTCTCCACCTTCTCTGCTTGACAAATGAAAAGAATTTGATTTAGTATCATAAAGGGTCGTAACTAGTTGCTATAAAACTGTGCACCGTTGCATTGCCACTTCAGATCAAGTCAAAGTATCAGATATTTCCAAAATTAAAGACGTGTTTTGCCTGAATACTTTTGGGTATAGAAAAGTTGGCTTATTTAATTATTTTTATAGCTGTTCATCAGATACATGTTGCAGAAAGACACAAAAGCAGAAAAATCCAGTGAAGTGATTTAGGATTTGCCTCATTACTTAGCATTTGCCGTGGGCTAAGAGCACACAGAACAGCAGTTATCGCAGATCCTCGGGCACGCGGTGACTTGTGAAGCTGTCTTAGCTGGAGTGGGTGTCCGAGACCCTTAGAATCCAAAACTTGGACTGTAACTTTTTTCAAGCAATTGCACAACACCTTAAGGTTTGTCATCCCAGAGAGCACGGCAGCAAATGTGTTTCTAAATCGAATACAGCTATGTGTTACTCATACTCACTTGTATTTTCAAATATTCTGTTTCCTGTGCCATTTGGACACATTTCTAGCTGGATAAATTTCTTTCTCTCTCTCATTTTTGAAATTCTGTCCAATGCCAAAGTTTATTAGAGAATTAAATTCTTCTTTTTTTCTTTTTTTTTCTCTCTTCCTCTCTCTCTTTCTGTGTTTGCCTGACAGCGTTTTCCAACAGAGGATCATCTGATGATTCACAGGCACAAACATGAAATGACTTTGAAGTTTCCTTCAATAAAAACAGATAATATGTTATCAGGTAAGAAGACATGAATTCAAGAATCAAGATAACTATTCAGACGATGTTGAAAGCATGACTCCTATTGGAAAGCTACTGGCAAAATGCCTCCAAGATTAGTTTTTAAAAGCCCCAGCTCCAATTAAATAACTAGCAGAGATGGAATAAGCTAGAATGCATATCTTTGAACAAGAAGACAATTGCCATTCTTCTGCCTTCATACAAGTTTGCCATGAGATGGAAAGAAATCGCTGAACCTCAGCCATGCTGGCAGCTCTATCATTGATTCCCAGTGAAATATAGGCACTTAAGTGCATGTCACTTGGGAGCCCAGCAGTGAGAGTGTTAATGAAGTGCATTTGTGCTGTTGCTGTAAGACTTGCTGTTGAAGCTGGACGGACTGGCTTCAGCAGCTGGAAGAGGCCACACAGTATGAGCCACCTGTATGGTGACTCCAGAACTGCCCACTGTAAATAGCCATAACCAGAAAGGTAAACCAGTGGGTAATACCCAGTGCTCTTTGCCCATCTCTCTCTGCACTTCCCCCTTCATAAGCAGGGGTTATTTGGTATTAGGTGCAATCGTACCCTTTAGTTTCTTGAGTACTATTTTTCTCATGCATGCTTTTTGTACTCCTGTCTGTGTAACCACATATCAATGGCTTGCTGGCCTTCAGACAGTGCTGGGTAAGGTCAAGCTAGCCCTTCATTTTATTTCTTTCCTCTCCTATTCCCTTTCCTATTGTTTAATCTTTGGGCTGCAGTAATGGACTGTTTAGAATAGTATCTCTAGAATTTTTCAGGTTTCAAAGTAATGGTAGAAAAGTCTCCCTATGATGCAAATATGTGTGGGGATGTTCAGCAGTGTTTGGTATTTGTCTTTTACAACAGTCTTCTTCAAGGTAAATTGTGCCATTTGAGATGAAAATGGGTCATTAAAGGGACTCCAGCAGACTAACTCTTTCATGGTTGAACTGTTTCCATTTTTATGAAAATGATAATTAAGTTAGAATGGCTTGCACATCTTTGATTTAGGTCTTTTTTAGCTTGTTTGGTTTTTTTTGGGACTTTCAGCACCAATGAGAAATTAGACACACTTTTTCCCAAGTAGAATTTATTTTGCTTTTACATTTTAAAATGCCACAGTGGACTAAGTTTAGAAAGCAACAGTACACAGTTTTGAAGAGTAGGTCTTGTAAAGTGCCTGAACGCCAGCTATGCCCACAGAATCCCATGTTTGCAAGCACAAATAGGAAAAAGCTGCTTTTGCATTTGGCTGTGTCCTTTGGCAGTGAAACTGCTCAGAGACATCTGTGCTGTGGGCACATTCACCCTGTGCAAGTGCTGGCTTTTGTTAAAACTTTCTGTTTGGCAAGACTTTTGTTCGAGTACAGTTTCTAAGGAATCTATTCTGTTATCAGGAGTCCCCTGAGCAGAGTAGCTCCATTTATGTTTGGTAACTTCTAAGATTTAGCCGTCCTGCTCCTTCTAATGGGTTGCTTTCCCAAGCAAAAAGAATGAGTGTCTTCCAGCACTACCACTGGTACTGGGCCCCCTAAACCTGCAGTTAGCCAACTGTACATACTAATGCAGAATTTTCTGGCCAGAAAGACTCTGAGATTGCTTCCAAGGGATGTATTCTTTCAGGTTTGTGTATGATGATCCTCCATAGTAGTGAAAGAGTAAAAAGCTGCACGTGTTCTTGAAGACTGTGACCAGTGTGCCTGACCGTAATGGCCTGGCAACTTGGTTCTGCTGTGTATTGATTCCTCTTTTTGTGTTTGTTTGCTGGATTTGTTTGGCATTTTGCAGTCCTTACTGTGGAAGCATCATAGATCATCTACTCTCTGCAGGAAGACATTGAAAAATAGTTGTTTCATTACCCACCAAAACCCTGGGGAAATCTAAATACCTTAAAGTTTAAGATGTTTTATTCTTAGATTTCATAATGAAAAATTAATGATATGTGCGGAAAAGAGATAGACTTTTCTCTTTGACATTTGTCTTCATGTCTTCCTTGTTTTTTGCATTTTTGCTTATTTCACTTTTTAAAAAAAATTGTTCCTGTCATCAGTAGGTTCAAAGAATTGCAGCAGCAATTGCCCTGTAATAAGCCAGGTGCAGTCTTTTGTTGTTTTTCTCCCTCTTTCTCCTAAGCTGCCTAGAAGTCAGACTTTCTAAGTTCTTTTCCAGTATGTTGTATACTATCTTTTAATTTGTTGTGTATGATCCATTTATTATTAGCAATTAGTCATGAAAAACAACACACTGTATGCTTTCAGGCAGACATCAGAATTATCTACTCTGTTTACAGAGGTAGTTTAATTCCCAGTCTGGGTTTGTTGTAATGTCAGTAGTATTTAACATACATTAAACATGTTTTCTATAAACTGTTCCTGGAAGCAGGCACTGAAGCTGTTGGTCTTGTACAAGGCGTCTTAGAAACTAAGCAAAATATGGTTTGGGAAGAAGGAACTTGTTTCTTGTGTGAAATCTGTGTTGGGGTCTGAAACATCAGCTTCTAAGGGAGAGGTAAATTTATGTTAAATGTGAAGTTATATGTTGTTATGTAGGTGGAGTCAGTGTCTAATAAATTATGGTTCATTACCTGATTGCAACTAGTGGTGCTGTGCTGGTTTATCAAGTATATCTCTCCAGGAATTTCCGTGTTATCAGCTAGCTCCACTATGTTTTCTACCATTTTGTTCGTTCTGGCTTAAGAACAAGTAGTATTAAATCTGGTGAACCAATCTCTTGAACCAATTTGGAAACTCCAGGTACTTACGTACACTAAACAGCTTTCTGTTCTCTGACTGTACAAATGGAAGGAAAATCCACTAGAGGCATTGTATTAAAATGCAAGTGACACTTTTGTTGCACAACTTGACAATAAAATTTTGTCTTTTAAAATTAATGTTATTTGTTCCTCTTAGTTGTAGGTTTGTTAAAAAGTCTTGTTAAGAGTATGGGTAGAGAGTCATTGATGTTTTCCATTTCCATCTTTCCATCCAAAAAAAGAGGTGTTTGAGATAACACAGAATATCTTATGTAAGTTTTGCATGCTAGTCACCGTTGCAGGCAACTTTGTAGTTAAATTGACTGAAATAGATGTCAACTCTTTGCTGTTGTGCTAAGTGAACAGTGTTTGCATTGCTTTGAAACTCTGTAGTTGGTTGTGTGACAAAGCTTTTGCGTTTAAACACCAAAATACTAATGTTGGTGGAATAGATTGTTTCCTCTGGGGAAATACTGAAAGCCCTGTGGAACTGAACTTTGGGAGCTGAGGATTATCTGCGTAGAAACCTTTTTTCCTTCCTCGTTCTATTTACTGAAACCAAATCCTCTAGAGTTTTGGTGATAAAGCCCACTGTGGAGGTAGAAACAGTTTTTTCTAGACTAAAAAAGTGCCTGTAACAAAGGTAGTGGAAATGTATTCCTTTTTCCAGGTAAAGCCTGTGTCCGTGAGGTAATTTGTGTCACCCTTGGTTGCCTTAATCTTTTTTTCCTTGTAGTTTACACAGAGAGGTTTATCTAGGCATGAATTTTGAGGAGTGCAAAATGATTTGATATAAGGATGAATACTATAGTTTGTTTTCTTGCTTGCTTCTGTGTCCTTTGCCTTATCAAAAAATGAAATGAAACATCTTCTAACATTTACTGGTTAGGTTCAGAGTGACCAAAAGACTTTAAAAATTAGTTGTACCCAGTATGTGTATCCCCCCAGGGAAGTCCAACCAGTGCTTTAAACACTACATATTTAAGCAGTAAAGTTCTTGGTAGCCCTCATCTGGGTGGCAGCAGTTTCACCCCATACATCTGGGTGCACTTCTTCTTCCTCTCCTCTTTCTCCACCTGTTTGATGTGTTATGATGTTGAGCTCCTCAGTGCACTTGGGTAGAAACCTGTGAAATCAGTGAAGAAACCCTTCTGAATTTCTCAGGACATTCCTCTGTCTTTGTGGCTGCTTCAAATTTCTGTGCTAGCCCCATTATTCTGACTTTGTTATCATTGTGTGAAAGTACAACACGGCTAAGTGTATAATTTCAACAGAGCCCACAGCTGAACAAGCCAAATGTCTATTTTTATTGCACATCAGACTAAACAAATTTTTTTTTTTTTTGAAAGAGAGATGAAGAATCAAGTTACACACTTTGGAGCTGTGCTGTTAGTTATCTTTTGCCAAATCAGAATTTTACATTTTTTTTTTCCTCAAAATGCAAGCTTGTTTCACATAAGTGTCCTTTGGTTCTCCAGGGCTTTTTTAAACTGGTGGCGTACTTTAAAGTTTTCTTGTTTGTTTTGAGGGATGAAAGTCAGGAATTCAAGGTAGTTTGACAAAATACATTCTGGATGAATCAAGTAAATTTCTGTATAGCAAGCTAATGTTGTGTTTCCTGAGCTGTTGTTTTGAAAACAGTATATTGAGACTGAGTGTGCTTTCTGAGACTATTATTTCAATCCCAACACCTCCAAACGAACAACGACAAAGAAACCCCCATGCATTGCCAAACGTAGTGAGTACATAATGGAATCTTTTGACTTTGCTGAAGACTTCAAGTTCTCCATTGCCTTACAGCATTTATTTTTTTAACGAATCTGAAAAATCAGGTATCACTTCAGACATTGAGGACAGGATTTCAAAAGTCAGCAACCAAAACACACAGTATATGAGATTCTTGTCAGAATATGATTGCTGAGTGCATCTGAAATCTTTTCCTGAAAGATACAGTAGGTTAACTTGGGATCTGCACAGGTGAGATCATTTGGACTTGCTCTAGGCCATACATATTTTCTATTCACATTTTGGAGACTTATTAAACTTAATGTTTCTTGCAGCCTATCTGGTCATGACTGTGTCTTCAGAGAGGCTGATTATTCCCCTGAGTAATAGGCTGAACAATATTTTTATTGCCTAGTCTGAAGCTTGACAAAATCTGTGTTCAAGCTGGTGATAAAGTTGAGGTAGAAATAACTTCCTAAATAATTATCAGATGACGGATTTACCTATGCAGTGATAGTTGGCTAGAGGTAGATGCCTTAAAGGACAGTAAACTAGTTCTGGAGGATGGAACTAGCTGAGGATGGAAAGATTTTTACATGTTGAGCAATGGGACTGGGTTGGAATAGCTGATCAGTGTAACAGGCAGGTATCTAGGGTTAACCTAGGTAAACCTGTATCCCAAGCTGCCAATTCAAAATACAGCTTGCAACATTAAAGTCCTGGGTTGTGTGAGTAGCAGTGTGCCTGCAGAACAGCTTCCTACGTAACGTGTGTCCTCAGCAGGAATGCTGAGAGTGGTGCTAGCTCTGTCTGAGTTCTGGTCCAGATGGGTCTGGCTCATCCAGTTGCTCAAGTGCAACAAATCAGAGCCCTGCTCTCAGTGAGTCTGCAATAGTTGTGGGCGCTGGTGATAGCAACAAAAGCTTTGTTTGTACCAACAGGGAACAGTGAGGTCAGGCACAAGCTGTTGGAACTATTAATGCATTTTTAAGTGTTGAGAATTAGGAATATTTTATTAATTCTGGGAGACCTGATTTTGTAGCTTATGTTAGGGTCTCTTTTGTGATACTGTTCCCAATTAAAACACAAAGGCTTGCCTAATCTAGGTAAAAGAATTCCTGTGGTGTTGAGAGTAATTTCTTCTACTCATTTGCCCACATCTTAAAGGAGAACTGGTTTGCAGAGGCAAAATAATTGGTTGCTCAGGAGCAAAACAAGCTCACTAGACTTGGTAGCCTTGAAATCCTGAAACCAATGAGGGCAGTGTATGTGCAGTGTAACTACTTTACTAGACAGGGTCTCAACATTTTAAAGTCTGGATCTTTATAATTTCTGCTCTCACACAGAGGTTTTGTGGACTCCTGGTTTCTGTGAATGTTGAAGGCTGAAGTATTAGAGCTAGAAAGGCAGGTCTTGTTTTACATCTGACTGAGCTGTCTTCCAGAAGGTCTGTGGATGGAGTTTAGGCTGGCTGGTTGGTGGTGTTCCTTCCTCAGTTGGGAGAAACAAGGGGCTGTCTATTTTAACAAAATCTTGGTGTGAGTTCCTGCCAGTCTGCTTTCTGGAACATAGGAACTACAGTAGCCATATGGGGAACCTGAGGTACCAAATTAAGATCACCATCTCAGTATGTAGGGGGTGTAAACAGTGTCATTATCAGTTTTGATCTTTTGAGATATTAAAATAGTTAATTGGAAAGTTCAACTGTTGGCAACACCACTGGTTATCTTGTGGTGCAGAAGATAGACTTTCAGCATGAGCAGAGAAAAGCCATTGATGGCCTTGTGCATTTAAAGTCACATTCTTGCTCTGGCTTGCTTTTCTTCACTGTTAAAATGGATTTACTTCAACGAGAAAACTTTTTTTTTTTTTTGTTTTGTTTTGTTTTGTTTTGTTTTGTTTGTTTTTTTGGTCGGTTCTGGGCTCAAGCAACTCTGAAGAAACCCAGGATTTTTGATTCTAGTGCAAGTGGTGGCATCAACTTCTTAATGAAACCATAGTTTCTCATCTTGGCCATGAAATTGAAACCTTGCTTATTTGATATGGATATACCACTTCTAACAATAAAAGATTTCCTGTATTTACCTCACATTCAGATGCTAATGTGCCTTTTGTGTCCAGGAAGGCTTAACAACAGTTGTCTTTGTTTTCCTACAAAGCAATGGTGGTGTTCACTGACGTAGCATTTAATCCTTTTTGGAAATTAGATCTATTTCTCCTGCATTTTAGTGCACTTTGTTTCCAGTATGAACTCCAGTCCAAGGGCCAAAGACAACCCTGGTGTAAATCTACTGAGTTTTCTGAGGTTACCCTAGAGATTTTTTTTGGCACTGCTTATTTAGGATATGGACCTGTAAAGTGCTGAGTATCCTCAGCTCCCATCAATGCCAGCACCTTGTCAACTCATCTCCTTGTGCTGAGTTCTTTCAGGATTCTTGGAAAGTTACGTTTCTAACTCTGGTAACACGGTAGTTAGCTGTGAAAGCTAATAGATAAATAAGTGTGCATTCCCAAATACTTGAGGTTTGTTTCCACTAAGCTCATAAGTAGGATGCTCAAGCCAAAAGAAATGAAAAAGGATTTTAACATTAAGGAGTTGCCTTTTATGTTCCTTCAAGATGTTCTATCAGAAATATAAATGCAAATGAGTGTCTTTGCCCTTGGATTACCTGAGAAGGTCAAACCTGGAGGATCATGCTTGATGTAGGTTGGAATTGGCTTCACCTGACTTTATAATGGAGGAGGATGATCCTCTTCCTTAGTTTCCAAGTGAAAACTGCATTTTCTTTTGTATGCCTTGCTTTTGTAGTGCTTATTTAAGGGTTGATGTGTATTTCTATCCTGATCACATAAAGTTCATTGTGTCAGGTAACTGTTTGCTGTAAGGGGTAATATTAGAACTTAGACCCAGTTTAGCTAGGTACAAGAAACCAGTTTTTTCTTCCAGAACTCGCTGAAGTGGGAAGCTTTTTCTGAGGTCAGAATTGACCCAATATGGGCAATGGGGTTTAGTGTGACAGAGTTTTCATTCTTTAAAGAATGAAATACAAACAATAGGTAGTTTCAAGGACTATGCTGAAGATTATTTTTTAACAAGGTGAGTCCAGTATTTCTGTAAAATCATGTACAAAGCATCTCAGACTGGAACAGAGCCTTGGGAAGATGGAGCCAAGGTGGAATAGTTAAGAACTAGCCTCAGAATGAATGGAGGTGCCTCAGAGCTGTGCTTTGGGGAGTCTTTGGTTCCCAAATTTGGGCTTGATTTTTCATTTCCTGAAGAAAGACCAGCCAAGGTCATCACTGAAACTACAGTCTACATGGCAATTCAGCTTGTCTGTCTTGCAGGTTTTTGAAAAGGTATGAGAAAACCTTGCAATTTCTTCAGTTCCTCCTGCCTGTGGCATAAAAGAGAATCCTGTCCTTGTACTAATTCTGAGAGGGCAGAAAAATCCTAGAGATTAAGGCATTAAAATTTTTTTACTCCAAATTTCATGGTTTTGCATGTATTATCAACACTTTCAGGTATAAAATGCAAAAGGATGCTTCTTCATGGCCAAAATTTAACTTTTCATAGCTTTTCTATATGTCATTTAACTCTTCCTTCAAAAATTGTGTCGGAAGCAGAACGTCTTGCCATGGCTATCTTTTTTGCTTAATATGTGTATGTTCGAGGTGGCTTTTGAGCATCTGAAGGCGTTGACTAGTGTGTATCCACAGCAGTTAACATGGGTGCTGTAGTGTAAATGTGCATTATGATATGTACTGTGCGTTGTTCTGCATGCGCCTGTTTTTGGAGGTTTATAGACAGTTCGAATGACCATTTGTACACGTTAAGGATATGCACTCGTGTTACGTGCCCTGGGAAAACCCATGCTGTTGTCTTTCTGCCTGAATGATGACTGCTGCCTGGTTTTGGACACTGATGGCAAGCACGGGCTGCCTGCAGTGCTTAGTGTCGAAATTCAGCGCTGTGTGGGTTTTTTAATGATGGTGTGGTAGGTAGCGGTGGGAAGGCAAAGAGAAGTTTAGTTAGAACCTCTCTTTTCCTGGAAGACTATTTAATTGACTCCCTCTCCTTTTAATATTAAGCACCAATGATCATTTCTTGTCATATTCTCAGATCAAACTCCTACACCAACACGCTTTCTGAAGAACTGTGAGGAAGTCGGCCTCTTCAACGACATCGACTGCTCCCTAGAGCACGAGTTTAGGAAGGCACAAGAAGAAGAGAACAACAAAAGGGTGAGTGTGAGCACACCATGCCCTTCCTCCCCTTTGATTCCTTGAAATGCTAAAGGAAGTGTCCTTTAATCTGTGAGAAAGCAGATTGCGCTCTACTACCTGATAGTAACCCTTTGGTTAGAAACTAGATGGCACTATAAATTGTGACATGTTTTTTAAAACTATTGAAGCAGTTGACAGAAATAAAAACCCCAAACCAACAAAACCCCAGTATTAAATAAAAAAAAATGTGTAGCTGTGTTTGCCAGGGTTTGATTCCAAGTCTCTGCTTTTAAGTAAACTATAACACAAACCACACACCTCTTGAGGGAGAGGCTTGGGAAAATTATATCATCTTTGAAGTGAGGATTGCAAACTGGCTCAAATAGATTACAGGGAAATTTGGCTTATGAAGGGGCATTTACTTAAGAGCAAAATTTTTTCTTTTTCTTTTTTTTTTAATTCCTCCACAACACAGTGGGCCCTTGGATTTATCTGTCATCAATATCAGATTTATTGTGTTTCTGTATTTCTCATCGAGCATGCAAGTTGAGCTGGGAAGTTTTGACTTGAAATGCCTCGTAGATAACATATCCCATTTTCAATTAGTATTCTTTTCATTTATTCTGAAGTTATTCTGTCAGTATTCTGAAGTTTAAGTTGAATTATATATGCCACCTTGTATGTAAGTGTACTCCTGTACCCAAAGATAGTTAAGAGTGTTTTCAGGGATCCTAAAGTGCTGTTAAAATTTTTGAAGAATTGTAAAAGAGCTTAATGCACTAGAGAGGCCAGCAAGAAAAGAGATAAAGCTGCTTGCTGAGGTGCAGAACAGGAGAGGAGGCTTATAGAAAGAAGAGGAGAAGGGAGTCTAGGAGCAGCTTGGTTTTGGCTTATAAGGAAGGGAGTCTAGGTGTGGTTTGTTTGTGGCTCATAAGGAAAGAGACTGGGACAGGTAGAGGAGCAGAGAGGCTGTGTCATGGTATACTGAGCAAGGAATAAGAGTGCCCAAATGTGAGAGTGTTCAAGTTTTGGTCAGGTATTGGGAAAATAGCACAGACTGACACTCACGGCTTTGTGTGTTGGACGAATGTTAGGAAACAGCCGTGTATTGAGATAAATGTGTCTGATTTTAGACTTGTTAAAAACTTTGTGGTTTAGGTGCTGCGGAGGGGAGTCTTAGTTAGAATCAGGGAGGACATTTCTGTATGCTCCTACTTCTTTGTGCATTGGAGGATTACTAAATTTTTCTCTGTGCCTAGTGTTTATTTTGCAGGAGTAGGAGATGAGAAGAAATCTACTGAGGTGGACCCGAGTGCAGTTAGCTACAGATTGCAGCGCTTGATGTTCCAGAAAGGTTTCAGCTTGCAAGGGATAGTTGCAAAATCTGATTAAAACCTAGACAAATGCATCAAGTTACCTGATAATTCCAGCTGTTTAGCAGTCTCTGGGAGTCTTATTCTGCCCTCCTACCAGCGCCTGCAGCTGCCGTTGGTGATCTCAGGAGCAAATAAGTGATCATGGGGGTGGGAAATTAAAAGAAAAAAAAAAAAAGAAAAAAAAGGGGATGAAAAAGGAAAAAAAAGGAAGGGAAAAAAAAGGGCCTAAGTCCCACTAGCTGGCTAACCTGTAACATTTGCTCTGTGTTTCCAATTAATCTGCTGAATGTCCATTCTTACATTACTGACTGACTGTCAGATAGGAATCTGAAGCGGGCCCCAGTAGGGCTTTACACAAATGCAAGAGACAAAGGCCAAGACAGAAGGAGACTCCTTGGACTGCAGCTATCCCTAAGGAAATGCTTCTAACAGTCTGTCCCTGGAATATGCGTGTGATGTAGTGTTGGCCTAATGGACCCACCAACACAGGGAGACTAAGGTTAACTGCATGGAAATCTTACTCACTGCTCAGAAAAGTCTTCCAAAAATATTTTTGGTCATATTAATTTCTCTGGACTCTGAAAGAAACAGTTTTGTTTATTTTAGTGTATCACTGTGGCTTAGCACACAGCTTGACACTGAAATCCTGTAACAGAAAAACACTTTCATTTCTCATTGGCTTTTTTTGCTCCTTGAGAGTCATAATTTGGAAATTCAGAGGATAAAGTTCAAGTAGCTGTATTTTTTTCTTTCTTCTTTTTTATTTTTTTTTAATCTTCTGGGTGGGAGCCCATGGATAATCCATGAGAATTTGTTGTGGTGAAGCTGGTTATGCAGACTGGTGACTTTGCAAATTAGCTGTGAAGCTCTGAGTGCATGGGTTGAGGAACATCATATGTACCTTTTTTTGTAAAGGTACTATAGAATAGAAAGCACTTGCATTAATATCCCACCTTCTTATCCAGGAATAAATCACTTGACTTCCTTCTGCCATAGTTGCTCATGTGTAAAGTGGAAGTAGTGTCTCTTTATGCCTCCCATACTTGATATGCCTTGTGATTGCAAGCTCATCTGTCAAGGACTGCCTCTGAAAATGTATGTGGATTAGCCTTTGCTCGGGGACTGAGGACTCAAGGAACAGTAATGATTATGATGTCCTCCAGGACCTGAATTGAGAAAAGTAAAGCTATAAATGGAAGTGAGTTTGTCACATGCTTTTGGCTCCTCTGCTGTTTAAACCATCCAGTATTATTTGGAAGTCTCTCCTTGATCAAGGCCTGCTCCCTAAATGCAAGGGGTGCTACAGATCAGCAAAAAGCATATGGATAAGCATATGAGAAAGAGGCTTTTTCCATCCTCTTGACGGCACTCTTCTTGACACAAGCATCCTGCCACCCAAATTCACCACCAAAATTAGCGCAGGTGAAAGCATACCTATACTATGCATCTACTAGCAAAATTGTAAATATTAAAATTCTTGGGAACTTGAGGCAAACAGCAATTGACAGCTCGGACCCAGACAAAACGTGCAACCCAACTCAACCAGGCAGGTAGTGCTGGCAGATCACATGACCATCTTAGCCCACTAGCTGCAGGTTTTAGGCTTACACTGCTTGGAACTTTAGGTATCCAAAGCATTTGTAGTGGGTTGTAATTGCAAACACGTAATTGCTGCTACTGGATAGGCCCTGTTTGTTTTGAGAATTGAGCTGGGGCTGAGAGGATAATGTCAAAGATGGGAAGAGTTGGGGTCTGTTCTGAATAACTTAGTGGACCCAATTCAATTAAATGCATCTAGCCTGACCTCCCTGTGTGAAATGAGAAAAAGTGGAAATACGCTGAATGCAGCAAGTAGAGTATTGCATCAAATAGTTTCAATTCAATTGCATTAAATTTACAAATAGTGAGCTAAATATTTTCAAAATGAGGGCATGTTTAAAGTCACATTCTGCCTATGCTAGAATTTGGATGCATCACTTCTTGAGACTTATCCTGAAACTTTGAAATCTTCTAACCATTGTTCAGTGCTGCATGATAATATGTAAGTTATGAAAAAGAGGCAGGGAAATGGCTATTCTCAATTACAGCTTGGTTTCAGTGTGGGCTGTTCAGTGTCGGTTCCAGAAGCTGTTGGCTGGCAAGTCCTCTTTGTGGCCTAATCCTCCTGTTCTAAATATACTATCCCAAGGGAGGCACCTCACTGCTAGAAAAGCATCAGCAAATTGAAGTAGTCCAGTAAAGAAAAAGAACAAAACCAAGTACAGAGCCTTTGGTGGTTAAGTAATTTCAGTCTGCAGAAGGATTAAAAAGCCTGAGTATCCAGTTTAGTTGTGTTAAACAAGGGATGATGCTGCAGTCTGATGCATGTTTGAAAAACATATATTTGTTTTGTACCTTTTAAGTTCTCCTTCTACCTTGTATATATTTCTGTGTATCAGCAGAAGAAAGTAGATAAAATGCACTTGTCTAGCTTATACCACCTCACTATTTCATGCTGAACTCAGTGACTCTCTGACCTCCAGAAGAAATTTCTTGCAAATGTTTTCTGAATGTTATAGTTTGGTACTGTAGCCTATGGGCATAGGGAAGATGATATAATTCAAAGCAAGCTGGAAATGATAGAATCTGTCTCTAGAGTAGTATAGTTTGGTGAAAAAATTAACTTAATTTCCACACCTTGCTTAAATTTCATGCAATGTATGTCTAGCCCATAGGTTTTCCCCTCTTCTGAAAAGTAATACAGAAAAATCATGAGGGATTTTGCCTGTATTTAATAGTTGACATTACAGCAGCTGAAATGAGCAGTGCAGTAAATGGGGCCCTTAGCCAGGAAAGGGTGATGTTGTACCCTTACATGAGAAGAAAAAAATATTTATATGTTGATAAAGCACATTGTGGAAGTGTTTGGGTTTTAGGGGCCTGTAGTGTAATTCTGATAGTCTATGTGGTGATGTTGGCAGTGCACTCTCTTGGTGAAAGAGAAGAACAGGGATTAGGGTTTCATTCTGGTGGTTGGCTTGGCTGATGGGTGACGAATTAGCCCCAGTTTTCCCTCGTGAGTACTCTGAAACCCCAGTAGGGTCATGGAGAAGAGCAGCGTGCTGGTAGATGTTTCAGAGGCAAGTGCCCTGAAAGGGCTGAATTTCACTTGTGAAGTAATACAAGCCAACAAACTCATAAGCCTGTTCCTGGAGCACTTTTGAACTCATTGTCTGACAGTCTGTACTGTAGAAGAAAGGAAAGACCTTTGTTTAAATGCTTACTATTTTGATTTTTTCAAAAAATTACGCAATCATAAATGAACGTATGTACATTCTCCCTGCATTTGTCTGAACATCCATAAGACCATCCATATTTTTTAAGTCAAAGGGCCCTCTGATTTCTTATTTTCCTACTGAGATTAAGTATCTTATATACCCAGTATGTCATAGTAGACACAAAGTAAGACTTAGTAATTGTTTATGTTAATACAGTGCTTAAGGGCCAGGGTACCATTGTTGTAGGTACTGTAATAATTTCAAGCTGTTACTTTATCAATAGTTAAGCTGTTGTCAAGGTGATAGCTCAAAACTCTAAAACTCAAAGTCCAAAATATCACCCCACATTCAAAGGTTTCAGTAAAATAGTTCCTCCACTCTAAATATAACATCTATATCTGTGAAGATATAAGCATCCTTGCACCACAGCATTCTTTCTGGGTGATGCATTGAAGTACTGGAAAGATACACTGTAACTCTGTATCAGACTTTCTCTGAGAGTTGTTCTGGCTTTTCATATACATTAATTGCATCGGGTTATTGATCTGCTTTTTGGGTTCATTTTTTGGCTTGCAACAGCCCATTTTTCTTAATTAAATTAACTCTTGCAGTATTCCTATGAAGAGGATAAATGCTCTGTCTCTTATTATCTAAGGGAAAAACAGACTCCAGAGGACATTGATTTCCAAAGCTCCTTTGTAGTGTGACACCAAGATCTCGAAGGAATCACACACGTGGAGTGAGAATTGCAGGGTATCTGGGTCGTCTCCACCGTTTTGCCAAGAGAGCAGCTTTCTGTCTCTTTTGGTTCCTAAATCTCTTTAGCAGCGTGGCCCCAAAAGATTGATAGACACCCTAAAAGACATTTTGTTGCCTTGCTCTCACTGAAACAAAACAGGACTAAATCAGAGAGCTACCATAAAGGATCTGGGCTCAAGTGACATGCTGAAAATTGCACAGGAAGTCTGTGGCAGAGCCTCGGATTGATTCCATATCTCCTTGGTCTCAGAATAGGGCATCCCACAGACCATGTGTGTTAAAGATTTATCAGCTGTTGTTCAGTGTTGCTAAAGACAGGAAGAATGCTCTCCTCCTCTCTCCAGATGGGTAGGCTTGCTGGATTTTAACTTCTTAACCTTTGTAGATTTCATGGTAGACATGTGGCGGTTCTTTGTATTTTATATGATGGCAGCTCCGCAGCTGGCGCTTCAGTCCCTGGCTTTATGAGTCCTGTTTTGAGCACGTATCTATCTCCAGGCACTCAGTTGCCATGCTGAACTGTGTTACAAAAGGGACACTTTCTCCACAGGAAAGCTGTCAAGACAAAACTGTTCATAACATGACCTTGCAGAAATATTCACGAGAATAGGCTTTAATTTAGGCTTGTTGCTGTTGATGGTACAGCATCTTATCTTCTCCTGGCAGGCAGGTCTGTCTTATCTTGAATGGACTTTTGAATGGTTTTATGGGTTTAGATCCTCCTACTCAAAGAGAAGACCTCAATGTTTTTCCAGCAATAAGTGCCTATATCATGCAGAAAGGCAGTTCTTGAGGGCATACGTTTTTGATTCAGCTAAACTTCTGTAACCATCATCCTTCCATGTTCTTCTGAATTCCAGCTGATGAATCATGCTGCAGAGCTCAGTCAGGACAGTCCACTTTCCTTCTTCTTCTTATTGTCTCTGTCCCAAAGAAGCTGAGTCACCCTCTTGTAATGTTTGGAGGTTTGTTATGTTTTGTGTGTTTTGGCTACCCCCGGAAAAGGAGGCCTATCTGATTTCATTCTAACATTTCTTTCACAGCAACACAGTGAAGTTGTGCCTTTTGCCTTGGTCT
This sequence comes from Struthidea cinerea, assembly GCA_013397865.1. Classification (NCBI taxonomy): domain Eukaryota; kingdom Metazoa; phylum Chordata; class Aves; order Passeriformes; family Corcoracidae; genus Struthidea; species Struthidea cinerea. The sequence continues at coordinate 596,035 of VZTI01003262.1, forward strand.
TCCTTGGAATGTTTTTAATGGCACAGCTTCCTCGTTACCAGTTCAGATTTCAGCAGCATGGACTGGATGGCACATGAAAAAGGGATAAGCCTTTCCTGTAGTGGCATTTTTATAAGTCTATCTGTTAGGTAAAGCCCTTAAATCGTGGCAGTCTCTTTGGAGCATACACTCTGCTGTTAAGCATGAGCTCCCCAGAGTGGGCTGCAGCCTCTGTGGTTGGGTGGGTAATAAGATACTGCTGATACACTTCAGAGCAAGGTGCACTTTTCCTTTATTTATGAAGATAGACATGCTGGTCGAGGGCTTAATCACAGCTGATAAATCATTTTAAGAAAGCCTATTAGAACCATATGCTGATCCTTCGTATTAACATGGTGTGTCTGTTTCTAGCCTAATGAGGCAGGGTCTCTTTTCCCTCTCCCTTCCCCCGCCTGGTGTGCAAATTATTTATCTGTTTCAGTGATATTGCTTGCTTGGGGGCATTTCTCTCTGTAAGAGATACTGTTAATAAAGCAAGGTGAACAGAGGAAAGACGGATTCTTGCTCTCCAGACAGCGAAGCTGCGTGTTTTTGGTCTCCTTTGTTGAGAGGGGATTGCAGAGCAATTGTCCAAAAGCTGAGGCAAGGAAACCTATTGGTTAAAGACTGGGAGACTGTGGCATGGCCTTCATGGCAGCATAAGGTTGTCATTTTGGCCCAGGTGGTTACAATCCTGGAGCCCAAGAACCGCGAGGGTTGGGTGTGCTGACATTTCGGTTACCTCACCTTTCCCTCACTCAGAGAGGGCTGCTGCAGGAACAGGTTCCACAGCCATCTAATGAGATCCACATTGGTGAAGTTATCCTGAGCCAAGTCCTATTTATCATTAATTGGTGGGTTTGCTTGCAGATCTTTCCTATTATTTGCTGATTATACCCCTACACATTTTATTATCTTGCCAAAATTCAAATGCTAATAATTTCTTGATTTACAGTTTGTTTATAACACTGTCTGCTGCCTAAATGGACGTAGTTAGAAGATTTCAAAACAGCAACAGCTCTTTTGCTGACTGGGTTTCTTTCACATTTTGCACATGGCAGTCAACTATTTATAAACCTCCATGGGGACTCCTAAACCTTTACAGTTGGGTTCCTCCCACAACTTCAGCCTCTTTTCTCCCTTGCTCCCCCAAGGCAAGTCTTGTTTTTTTGGCATAAAGACAATGATGGTGATTGTTAGGTGGAGAAAATGTCCACAAGCTATGAACTGTGGGTAAGGATTTCTAATTTGTGCGTCAAGCAGGGTGAATTGGAAGTCGGAGACATCCAGGAGAGTAAGGGTATCTTCACCATAAAGTGGGAGATCCAGATCTGAGTTTCTGGTGTTCTTTAGGCTTACAAAAAAATATGAAACTGAAAAACGGAAAACTCACTTTACAGTGTGCATGCTGTAGCACATCCCATTTCCAGTACTGCACAAATTTAACTTTTAAATCTGATCTACCTCAGAGTAAAGAAAGCAATAGTGGAGAGAAGAAATAAGCCAGAACAACTGGTCACATGTGATGGCAGTTAATGAATGCCAGAGTGGGAGGTATAGCCTCATACATCTCTGGGGCAGTTTCACTGACTTTAACAGAATTTAAATTTTTAACCTATTACAACTAGGCAAAGATCTGAAGGGAGAAAAGCCTTTGCTCAGACCAGAAAAAAACAACTGTGGTCATGAAGTGATGTGAAGTACCTGGGTAGTTGTTGATGTCCTGCTAATATGTAAAAATAAGGCCTTTTGAAAACCAAACTAAGGAGGTAAAAAATGTACATACTAACTGTTTCCTTATTCTGGTTTCTCTCTCACATGCTTCTCTACAAAAGTTGCCAAGTCCACTATTATCAGATAAATATTGGCTTTTTTTCTTCCCCAAAATGTGAGTAAACTGTGTGTGGCAGGGTCTGGTCCCTGGGAAGGGAGCAGACATCGGGTTGCCATGTGAATGTACATGTCAAAGTGCAGCTCTGCCAGCCAGTCTGGGGCTGGGTGGGGAGAGACACGGGGAGAATGAACTCAGTGTTACAAACTGTCTCTTTTGAATTTCTACAACCTATTAGTCACAGCAAGCTGCCCTTATTGATTTTGGTAAGAGAGGTCACTTTTAATCCTCTAAAGTGGAGCGAGCTACATGCACTCTCCATAGCATGACATTAAAATTGACACAGCTCTGCATCAGTTCTATGAAAAAGCCCTAGACCTAGATGGATTATTGCCTTGCTTTTCAATGGATACAAGCTGCTAACCAGAGAATGCTAACCTAGATTAGGTGTAAAAGCTTTAAAATGCTTCATAAGGAAGGCACAACCACAAGAAGCTAGAAAATATGAGAACATGCTAAAAGAGCTGCCCCTGCAGAAATAGGCCATTAGTCTTCAGTTTCTTATTTTTTCCTTTTAAAAACATTTAAAAGTCAACACAAAGGAGTGGAGATTATCATATAAAAGAACAAACAAAATCTGACCTTACTCTATGATTATGAAGAAAGCTTTATTCTGGCTGATACCCCTTGCTAGTTTTGTTTATGTTCTTTAGAGAACTAAATCTTTGAATACAATTAGGACTGTCCCACTCGAATCTTAAGTGTGCCTCAAAATAAACAGCAGAGGTGAACTCTCAGCAGTTTTCTTTTCATCTTTGTTATCCTTGCTCTGACCCTTTTTCCTGCCTAATGATCCTTTGCGGTATACTATTATTAAGAGAAATCTCCTTGATTGAAAAATACGCTTAATGTGGATAGGAAAATCATTATGAGCCTGGAAAAGTTTTTTTTTTCTTTCTTTCTTTGGAATTCCAGAAAATGACTGGTGCCCCTTTTGCCCCTTTTGATTTTATTCTATTTTTTATTTGGAAATTTGTTCTCTGAAGGTTTTGTTGATTTTTTTTTTTTCCTGTGAGTCTCAGTAAATATTTACAATGTAGTGTTTAGGGAAATTTGTTGCCTTGTCGTGCAAGCTTGGTGTTCTCCCTTTTCGTTAGTTGTAAGCTTGCATCAGTATTTCTTATTGAAGGTTAGAAATTCCCTTACTAAATAAAAGACATCTGCGAAAGAAACTGTGGCAAAAAACCATTAAGGTACAATGTTGAAGTCTAATCTGTGGAGCCTGTAAGTGTAACGCATGTGATGACGGAGGTGCCACAGCACCTTTCAATGAATCTCCAAAGTCCTCTCTTGGTGGTTTGTTGAGTAGGTCTCTGAGCTCATTCTCAACAGAGGTTGAAGTATGTGTGTGCCCGTGAGGCCAGGGTGGCTTCCCCTCCTAGAGTAAGAGATACTTACTCTTCCTCCCCTTCTTCCCTCACCTGTGATGTGTGTGGGGGGTTGGTGGCATTTTCTCCCTCTTTGTGGACTTAGCAAGGCCTAGGGGAATTCAAGCAGGCACAAAAAGGGAGCTGGCTTTTGGCTTCGTCACTGACACTGAGACATGACACCCAGAAGAAAAGGTGAAAGATGCCCAGTCTGCGGATTGTCTGGGCTTCTATCTGGCAGCTTATTTTTGTCCTAGCCCTACCTTTTCTTCTCTTATCAAGGAAGAAATAAAATAAGATACCTTGCCAGTCTCTACTCCTTTTTGTTGGAAGACTCCTCCCTGATGTCCTAGAAGGGAGGGAAGGAAGGAAGACAAGAAAATAGGGGTTGCTAAAGGGGGCAAGAAATGAAAGGAAGAAAAGTACCTTCCTTTTTTACTTATATAAAGGCTGTATTCCTACCCCAGATCAGACTTGGTGGGGAAAATGGAAAGGAAAACTCACACAGAAGAAGAGGGTAAATAGTCTTACTCAGACATGTAGAAAGCTGAGGAAGCCTATCATGAGGCTGTTCAAGTGAGAGAGAAAGAGTGAAAAATCAGCACTCACATGAAGCAGACATTAAAAAGACAGCTCTTTGTTTTCTGAGAAGTGGTATATCAAAATATTCCTGTGATGTACTTCTTAGCAGAACTGGGGGAGCAGAGATCAAGGAGTGTGAAAAGTAAAATTTACTTTGCTCCCCACCATGCCCATCCTGTTCCTCCCACCCCCAAACCCAAGGAAATGGAATTAGTTTCTCTGCTTAATGTTGAAATGAGATGCCAGGGGATGTGGCTGTACAAGAGAAGAGGAGACATTAAGGTGCTCAGTTGATACTGGGTATTAGAATAGTTTTCCCCTGAAAAAATGGAAAGGAAAGTCAGTCTTGACACTCACGTTTCTGCTTTCTTTATAGTCTTCTCTAAAATACTTTTTCTCTCGTCACACTCCTGTCTTACCTCTGAGATCTCTGTGTGTGTCCCTTGGGAAGTATACATCTGAGTAAGGCTTGTTCCTCTAATGACAGAATTGCCATAGTTCTTTCCCATTTATGCTATTTATTTCCAGTACAGTAAACTCATGCAAATGTAAATGCCAACATATATGTTTCAGGAAAACCAGGAAAACTATTACGTGTGTTACACCTCCGCACATAAGTTCTTATTTTGTGGATTATTGTGTGGTTGGAATCTTTTTCAGGTGCACCTCTTACATCCAAATTTCTTTTCTTTGCTTCATCCATCTCAGCCAGTTAAATGTGCATATAACTGACTTTCTGAAATGGGGCCAAAGTCCATGTACTTCAATAGCTCTTAAACATATGGTTAACTTCAAGCATGTGTGCAGGGGTTGGCTGAAGAGAGATAGTTTGCTGAATCAGGACTTCCCAACACCAAGATTTTAAATTGCAAACAATCCTCTATTTTAATGTATTTTAACTACTGCCTCCCATGGACTAACAGAAGGTAACTATTGTTAGTTGAGTCCTGCAGATGAAGAAAGTTGTACTTGGATAAACAGAAATTTAAGGGTAGACCAAACCTTTCTGACACCCTTCTGTGAGAACTATTTTTTTTTACTTCTTCCTAATAAATAATTATGTAACATGAAAGTGAATAATGATCATAATTTCAAATTATGATTAAAAACTTATTTTTCTGGGGGAGATAGAAAAGGTCCACTACTTAAAAAAAAAAAAAAAGACATTTGTTACAGATTTTTCTTTTTTTTCTTTTGAGATATCTGTGTTTTCTAACTAAATGCAGTAATGAGATGATAATGTATGTATGCCATAATTGACCAAAGAAATATCAGTCAGCTATGCAGTCTTCTGGATACATAATTCTATGTGATTTATGGAGGAAATACTTTAAAGAACAATAAAAGTGTGCGTATATGTAAAAAACCCAAACAAATAAAAAAGCCCAAACCAAATAAAAACAAACAACCCCAAACCAAACCAACCAAAACCCAGCCCCCAAAAAAACTCCCAAAGAAAAAGGAAAAACCACAACAAAAAATGTGGTTGCCTTTCTCATTCACTTACATTCCTCCATGGGCAGGGATAAATGGGATAGGGCTGCCTGCCCTGTGTTGTTTTGGTTTTCTCCATCCTGGATCACAGGTAGGCTGGGGTGGAAAGCAGATTCCACAAAGCAAATGCATCTGTTGGAAGGTGCAGGCAAGGGGAAAGAGTCAGTGAGGGAAATGTTCCTTTCAAAATTTTCTTAATGTGCTGTTAGTGATGGAGTGCTCAAATTGCCTTCTTGTTGACAGTTGGGTAAGAAAAAAAAGCATCTTTTGCTATTGCAGTTGATACACTTAATACATTGTTTTAAAACAAAGTGTTCCTCCCTTGTTTTTATGTCAGGTGGTAAGACTTAAAAGAAATTTGGCTTTCTTCTTCTTTTCTTCATACTTTTCAATATTCGTTTCCTCACATTCCATCTTCAAACCAGCTAATCTGTATCCCCTTCCTCTTGAATAGCATTATCTTGACAACAGAGCAGTGAAAAAAGCCGAGACTGCAGGACTTCCAACAATGCCAGAGGGCCCCAGGAATAGGAATGCCCTGAAAAAAATGTGCTACCATCCAGCTGCCCTTCATATTGTTGTCTCCCTATCCAATTTACTAGAGAATTTCCCACTGGCTCTTGGCTCATTCCCAAATGAGAATGTAATCTTTTAAAGATTACACTGCATAATGGAGGGACAAGGAGCTCTTTATTAACTGGGATGGGGAGTCACTTGCTATTAGGCAAGGGAAGGGGATGGGATGTAGTAGTGTTTTGTGAGCTCTGCTTTCTGCCCCTTCTTGTCTTGTCAGCAACAGGACGGCAGGTTGGGAGTGGGAAACCACTGCAGCTGCAATGTAGAAAAAGAAATAATTGAATGTAGCTTATGATTATGGCAATTACTTTTATAACATGAGGGATTATGCCATAACTATTATATTGCCAACAAGATTAAATTACTGACCTAATACCATAGCATGTTTTCCAGGAAAATAAAAAAATAATTCTGCTTGTTCCAGAGTTGATGCATTCAAAGGCTATTAATACAGTGTGAAAGAGCTGAGCAACCAAGGAACCTGCAGTGCTGTCTGTACAGACATTGTCTGGATTGGATCCCTGTCACTTCCATGAGCTCTGTCCGCTAGACACCCTCACCCTTTCTGGGACGTAAAGCAATGTGGTACTCTGGTAATTTTAAATGCTCCTTCTCCTGTCAAGCAGATAAGCTTCTGCCAGTAATTATTAATGAAGAAATAATCAGAAGCTACGCCTACAATGGAGAAAATCTTGAAACCTCACGAAGAGACCAGTTTTGCTCATGTAAACCCACTAAACTAAATGGAAAGCTTAAGGTTCAACGTATTTTCATACTGTGCACTTCTTTTACTACATCTTTTGAAAATATTGCTAATATGACAGGTATCTGTATGTAAAATAAGGTAATTTTAAGTCACCTCTAGTGTGAGGTCACTGAACTTTGAACTTTGCTGAAGTTTCTGGTATATGCAGTGTGATTTTTTAATGGTTTTTTAAAAATATTTTTTCTTCTACATGCATAACAAGGTCATAGATGAGACTTTGTCATATAGCTGGTACAGAAATAACCTCATATAGACTGTTCATGATCGGAGTATAAGCTAAGTTAATTATGCAGGAAGAGCAGTTTCCTTTTGTTCATCAGCTGGAAAATTAGTAGAAAATTTAATTTTGGAGACTTCAGAGATTTATCATGTGTTGATCATCATGGGCAAATTAACTGTCTTCATGGAAAAGCCAGTTCTGATTCTGAAGAGAAATGCAGGTGAACAATATAACTCTGTAAATATTTTTATGAATTTTTATATGGTATGTGCTGAATGATACCTTGAGCAGTTGATTTCATTTTTGTTGTATGTACATTTAAGTTTTTTCACACCATTTTGCTTTATGAAAATACCTGTTATTACACAAAGTTGTTGGATACCTTTTGGAAGACTGGACATGCATTTGTAAATCAATCTCTTCTTTTTCTGGTGAAGAACTGGAGTTATGGATATCAAATTGAGGTCCAACAGGAGCATATTACTGTACTGTTTCATCAGGATTAGAAACCTCTGAGCAGCAGCCTACACCTGATTTTATTCTTTTTTTCCCTCTTCCTTCCTTCTGAATATGTGAACAGAAAAAGCAAATATGATTTCATGGTGGATATTTTTGTTCTGTTGCAGATATGACCAGTGCAACATACGAACTGTTTTTCTCAATGACACAAACTCTTGGATTTTTGACCTCCCTATTCATTTGAGCTTTTAAGAGTCACCTTAGGTAAAAGATGTTCTCAGTTACTTTCTGGGACTGAGAGCCCTGGGCACTATTAAGGAGGTGTTATTAAAAGTTAGTTTCATAATTTCCTTGTAATGTCTAACCAGATGAACAAGGTTATACCTCTGTTTGATAACTGCAAAACATCTTTTAGTCAGGTAAGGGTTTATTTCTATTCCCTTGGCTTGTATCATTTTAAGACCATTGTGTTTCCAGTGAAACATCCTGTATTTTTTTTCTCCAAGGGCTTTTTATTTTTGTCCCTGCTGCATTAGTTCCTAGCTGGTAGAAACAGTTGCACAAGCAATCAACCTGTTTTCTTACATCTCCTATGCCCAGAGCATCTTAGTAAGTCTTTGGTTGCTGCTCGCTTTTAGAAAGAAGGTCAGCGTGGGTTTATTGCACATCTGCCAGTAGTTTGCAAAATGCTAGATCCTCGTGGTGACCTGTGTGCCCACCAGGCAAGTGTTACCTTTCACAGACTGTGAGGAGGGAATCATAACCCATGGAAAGGGGCCCACCAGATGCCTGAGGGCCTTACCTCAAGCTGTCACAGGAGTTTCACCACTTCTTGCTGTTCATTTGCTCTCCTGACCTCTTTGCATCGTGTGCTTAAGCACCTTCTTAAAAGCCAGCCTGTGGCTCAGGGCATTAGCTGCAGGCGGCAGTGCAACATGATCTGCTGGAAATTGTGAAGTCAGTCATACAGATTTGTGTGGACTTCTGTGTGCCCCCTCACTGTTAATAGGTAATAAAACATTAACATTTCAGTGTGATGGGGGACGTTTTGGTGTGACCCTGTGTTTAAACACCATCAAGACACAGGTGTAAAATTTTTTAAGTTACATGAGATGTATTGGAACACCACCTAGAGATACTGATGTGTTCAGAAGGTCTTGCAGTAGTGTTGGATGGTTTTCTTCATTTTGTTGGTGTTAGAGCATAAACTAGTATGAATATAATTTTTTCTTTTCTTTTCTACAAATATTCCAGTGGAGTTATTTTTAGCGCCAAAGGGAAATTTCTGTAAGACCTTGTCATAAGGAATGTTTTTGCATTTTTCTTGTTTTCCTGCCAATCTGTAACTTCCCTGTCTTTATAACACTTGGAAAACTTTCTGCATATTTATGTCAGTTTCTGTGTCAGCTGATGTTGAAATCGGTTTCAAAACCCCAGCTAGAACCTTTATTTACCCAAATATTTAGCTTTCAGTTTAACCTGACCCTGCACTGAGCACATCTGAGTTAAAGTAGTCCAACAAATCAGCTACTTTCTAGCTCCTCTGACATGTGACTGGCCCTAAATATTGTGAAGGGAGGGAAAGAAGCATGTAAAGGTCAATACTGTGGTTTGCTTGAAGGACAGTAGTTTATTATAAACTGCTGTGACTCGATTGTTTTTGATACTCTGTTTATCATATCTCGACTAAAAGATGCTAGGGAAGCTTCTGATCTTTCCAGCAGTCAGAAGAGGCAGGTCTCACTAGCTTTTGTTTTCATGAAGGAACATGGACTGCAAACTGCTTGCATGCAGCATGCTATTTGCTATATGTCTGCAGAAGACCAGAGTTTTGATCCCATATTCAAGTAATACTGTAATGCACATAACTTCTAAATTATGAGCCTTGTTTTTACATTAAATCTTTTCAGCTGGATGGGTTTATTTTGCTTTAAAACAACAGGTATTTTTACAATACATGAGTATAGCATAGAAAGTATTCAGTTCCTTTCAATAATTTCGTTGCTGGCCGTAGAGACATGGCACTAGCATCTAGCAAGAAAATACATTCCTGTGGTGTTTTCAAAAGCGTATGAGAAACCATATGTTTTCACAGGAAAACAGCTGTTACCAAGCATATGCTTTCTGAGATAGAGTGACACTTATTAAAAGGGCAAAGTAGGACCATGGCTTGTCTTCTAAGTTGAATAAAGCTGGCAATAACTGTCTCTTTCAATGTGCAGTGGCACTGCATGTAGATATTGCCATGTGGAGTTGTAACTGAAAGGAGGGAGAGAGATTAACGTCTACAGTCTGCAGCTTGGAAGAGACACTATAAATCTCTGTCCTGCTTTGAGCTGTGAATGCCTCTGTAGGAGTTATAGTAACAGACAAATTAGCATAATGTAATTGGCTGGCAAGGTCAGCCCCTCTCCAGGAGCATTAGCAATGTTTACTGTAAGAAGAGACAGACCAAGTATTGTAGGGTAGTACATTGTCTGTCCTTTTTGAAGGAAGAATAATCATTTTGGACTCCCTGCATCACAGACTTTACCATATCTTATTAAAATTCAGACTATCATATTTCTGCCTTAAAGCAAATAATCTAATAAAACAACGAAGTATATTCTCTACTATTACACAAATCTTTATTCTCTTTTTTTTTCTTTCAACCTCATGGAGTTTACTTTTATTTTCTTTCTTTTTCTGTTGAATAGCTTTTTCTCTGGGTGCTAAACTTCCATATGCATCCCTGCCAATACCTAATAAATCTTGTTGAGAGAATTAAAATTTCTGGTCTTATGACTTGGGACACCATTAATAAATCCAGATAAACTTATCAGCTTTCTTGTTTGGCTCTTTGAAAATGTGAAACTCTGAGCAAAATTCTGGGCCAGCTCTAGAAATCCAGACTCACTGAATTCAGCTTTGCAAACATTTTCAGAGCTGTAGGTAAGAAATGTGAGATGATGTGTTTTGAAGGAGACCTTCCACTGAGTCACAAACAGCTCTGGCTTTTCAGCCTTTGTTCTCAAATATGAAAATTTGTAGCAAGCATTTGAAATGAGTTCAAGCATTCAGTCATGAAATGTTTGGGAAATGGCTTTTAGAATATCATACAGGGGTCACATTGCCTTTTCTTATATAATCCACAGGAATGGTGAAGATTGTGATATTTAGCAGCTATCGTCTATATTTAAAATGCTGTCTGTGTCAGGGAGTTGCCACTGTATTTTCCTAGACAACTGGCAAAAAGGCTCAAACATACACAGAATCACCTTCTGAGCACTATCTTACTGGAAAACCTATTGCCTTTTGCTTAGACGGTGTGATCCAGTGGATTTCCAGAGCGCAGTCCATTCCGTTGTCTTCTGGTGATGAAGAAAAAGGAAACAGCAGTTCCTGGACTCCTTAGTAGCTATTTTTTGAGTCTTGTGTAATAAAACTGTAAGTTAGGTGAGTTTAAAATGAGCCATGTTCAAGGGTTGAAGGGTCTTACTGCTCTTCTTTAATGCTGACACCCAGGAGCTAGCTGCTCTTGAAAACAGGATCAGGGCGCTACTTGTTCCAGGCTGGGTCCTGACCCTCTCCTCTGTCCTTCAACTCTCAGGTATCACATTGCTTAGGTTATAAACATCCCACTGACAGCCACTTTGTAGGCAAAAGCTGCTGTGTGGAGGACAGTGCTCAGAATTAACAGTTCTCCATGCTCCATGTGCAGCTAGGTTGTTGCTCAAGGATGCCTGCCTGCCCTGTTTCATTCATTGCTTAGCTGAAACTCCTGCCTGAATTATGTTTTGCCTCCTTGAATGAAGCTGTCTACCTGGCTGGGTCACACCATTATACAGGAGGACCAATTATTTATTACTTAGTAAAAGGAGCATTGTGGCTCCTCAGATGGAGTGAGAACTTTGCCAAGGCATTTCAGAAGCATGTGGTACTCTAAAGGAATGGTATGTAATTTCCCCAGGATGGCTCCACACCACATTTAATTAGTGTGACTGGAAGCGTGTACATCTGGATGATTGTCTGGTGGCATTATCAAATATAGTGCAGCTTGTTTGTTTTTCTCTCCATTTCCTCCAGTCAGAAAAGAAGCCAAGCCAAACAGATCCTGCTTTTACAACTGAGAATTCACCCCCTTCACCACCACCACCACCACCACTACCATATAACCTCAGTAAGATTTTTAGCCTGCCTCTTCTGAAATGGCTCACAATTTTTAGTGCCCATATTTGGATGTACAGCCAGGAATCCTTTAACTGGATACAATTTTCTGCAGATGATGAGCTCCCCTTTACTGAAGAATAGATCCTGCAATGCTATCTGGACTTTCTGGACTTGAGTATGCAGTCATTACTCTCTTTTAGTGATTTACATGTCTTTCTCTCATGTTTCCAGCTACCAAATAATTGTTCTTTTATCTTGCAATGCTTCCAATGGTATTCATCATGTAACTATTTTCTGTATTGGTTAAAGTATCTTGATTATGATTTCTTGTCATTTTTGTGAGTTTGAAATGCATGCTACTCTAAAGTCCTGTGGAGTTCTTCTACAAAAAAAACCCTCTTCTGCTCTGTCACTGCTGTGTTACGTTGCCTTCCTAAGTATACTGCATTGTCTCTCTAAAAGTTATTCCCCTCTTGTCACTTCCAAGCACTGTGTAGTTGTTGAAGGTCTTTGTCCTGTTTTACATGTAAGGCAGAAGAATGTGAAGTAATTTGATCAAAGTCATGCAGTAAATGTGTAGCAGAGTGAGGAAAAAGATGGCTGTGCAGTTTGCTGTGTACCTGACCTGTAGAACACCTTTGCAGTCCACGGAGTTATGTTTCTGATCTTTTCCACTGTCCCTGTCCTGGGAAGTTGTATGTCCAAGCTCCATACCAGCTTGCTTACTTGCTCTTTTTCCCATTAACAACAGCTCTTCTTCCAGAGATCTCCATCTGTGTTTAAGACCAAGTCACATGCCTTCATCAGTGGAGGTCAACTCTGTTTCTTGCAGAAGGACCACTATTGATTTATCTTTCTTCCAAGCATGTTTATTCTCCTAGTCTTAATATTTTTTTTTTTTTCTGCCTGTCTGCCACTTGCTGAAACCAAGGCAGAGGTAGACAAGGGCAGCTTCTGCTCAACCAGACTGCTTACTGGCTTTGAGGATTCAGAGGATGCTTTCTTGTGATGTCTGTTTGTCTGTAGCCCTTGCTGTACTCAGTAGAAGTGAACTTCCTTTAGCTAGAAGTCTATTTAAGTTTTTTACCTTCTGTGTAGACAGTCTGTTTGCCTTTCTAAAACTTGACTTTTTAAACTCTTATGGCTACAAAGATTATTAATTTTTGCCTGAGTGCTTTCAAATTATGTACCTAATTCTATTTAAGTTCTTTCAGTCTAAGATCTAAACTAGCTCTCCTCTCCCAAAGCTTCAACCTGAAATCGGTTGAAGTGATTGTGGATCCTGCAGAACTGCATGATTGCCTTTGTGATTACTTCCCAGGAGACCTGGTGAATTAACTTGATGTCTTGGTGTTCCTTTCACGATTTTCACCAATCAAAATGATTTTCCTGCCAGCTCACTGGAAAACCCACTTCACTGGTTAAACCTACGCTCTCTCTCGTATGTCGCAAATGGTTTGTCTGGGTGCTTTTTGAGACCACCATCAGCCTTCACTCCTGGACCTTTCCCAGCCTTTCGTTTGAGTGCCCCTGTAGTACTAGTCTGCCTGGCCCAACACAGCTGGCACAGTGGGTTGGGGGTAAAAGAATATTTAGGAGATGCATTTTATTACCAGGGTAGCAGCATTTCCACTTGACTTCTTAGCAGAAAAGTTAAGCCTGCTGGTTTTCTGCCTGAAACTGCCTGAATGGAAAATCGCTGGCTGTTTTGTTGCTACCATCCTTGCTCTCTTTACCAACTGCTCTGTCTAAAAAATGTTCTGGTCATTGAATGCAGTCAACAGCCAGTGCTGTAACTCATGCATGATGCCAATAACTTATGCCAGTGAAATCAATGATGAGAATTTCAAAGAAGCTTTAAATAAAATATAACAAATTTAAATGCCAAAGTGCTGTCTCTGTGTATTTGCTATTAACAGATTATAAATGGTTTGCATAATGTTGAAAAGCCTAGTGCCTTCAGTTAGCCGTATCAAAGGCTTGTTTAAAGCAATTCCTGGAGGATTGCCGCCCTCCCCCTCCCAGCTTTCTGTTTCATGATGGATAAAAACAAAACTCCTTACAATAAAGAAAGGAAAACCAGGTTTTCAACTACCCTCTGACTGGCCTCCAGATCTGGCAGCTGCTTTGGGTGTCTAATTGCTTGTCCTGCAAAAGTTGACATGCACCTACTTTGAGAAGGTTCTTTGAGTACCCACTTAGTATGTGCACTCTGTCTGATTTACAGAAATGAAATGATGGTGCTGGAAAAACTGAAGTAGAGCTTATAATTCTGTTTCTTTGAATTTTTACCTATTTTTTTTAAACTTCTCTGGTCTTCTGAATTCATAGATATATACTAGATGCAGGGAAACAGTGCAAAATGATGGACAAGGAACTGGACTGGGAGAAAAGAACCATCACATTGAGTCCTGATATTTGGCGAACAAATCACTTTCTCTCTTTCTTCTTTCCACTTTCCTTGTTTTGTCTCTGGACTCTGAGGCTTGTGGGCAAGTGTTGTCCATCAATGTGTCTATACAGGTTTTAGCACAATAAGGCCTTGATTACAGCTGAGGCCTTTAGGAATTACATCTAGTAAGTATCCTGGCAAATTTCTTTCCTTCTTTTCATGTATGTTTCTTACCAGCCCTTCTCCATTTGAAATGCATGGCAAGCTCCCTTGTTTACAGCAATCTAATGGGACCATAATTCTGTCCCCAAGATAACATTACAGATATAAGCCAGTTTTGCCTTAGACAAAGTTCTATGGAGAATGTATTTTCTTATAAACATGCTTTTTATAAAAGGGTTTGTTGTTTTGTGTTTATTGGTGTTCCATCTGCTCTAGAGAATACATTTGAGGAAAAACTAGCTCCAGCATGGCATATAATGTTTCATTAGCAGGCATAACCTTGTTTATTTGCTTTTTAAAATTGTATTTAGAAAAGGAAATCAGTTTGCACCATTGACATGCTGCCAGGTTCCTGTTTATAAATGTCACAATAGGCAACTTAGAAGAAATGAAATAGTCAGTTTATGGCTTGTGCCTGAAGAATGAGAGAACTGGGTAGAGCCAGGGAGCCAGTTGTGCTCCCCCTATTTTTCAGCCTCCCAATTAGCAGGACTTAATGTGGTGTTAGCAGTGCAAAACACCCTGAGTGACCCAAACTGGGCTTTGCACACTTAGTGTTACTGATGTTTAGTTGAACAGAAGAAGCTCTTTGTTCTATGTTGCTTTAGTGGCTATCTTGGACAAGTAATTGTGCATGAAACAAGCAACCCTCAGGAAAAATGGGAAATATCTGTAGGAAACTTCAAGACATAAGCATGCAATCTGATGTCATCTTTTCCCATAGAGAAGCTATTTCCTTTCAAACTCTGGTGAGACCAATCTTCCAAAGTTTCCTTCTCCTTTAAAATATGTTCCTTTATATCACTTTTTTTCCTTAGCTCTAGTAAGTGGTTTATCATGGGTACCTCTGGTATACAGCATATATTACTTACTCTGCGTGTAAAGAAGGCTTCATGTGTTACAAGCATAGTCTGGACAGACATGCTGTAAAGGGCACGAGAAGGGTACTGGGGGAAAAGGGGAGGGAATTGTGGAAGACAAGGGTCATCTTTCAGTATTCATTTCTACTGATAATGAGAGGGCACCACTGAATGACTGTAATTAGATCGTGTCAAAAAAATTAAGATAAAAGACCAAAAATTCTAAGTATCCTGCATTTTGTTCATACTATCAGAGGAGTCAGAGCATTTGCTTAAGCCAGTAGCCGAAGTGGAAGGCAGGCAGGGAGGCTTCTCTTGCCTCTTGGAAGAGGCTCACGGGCATTTGCCCGTGAAGGTGCAGGGAAGGGACCGGAGGAGGTGACGGTGCTCCCTGGGTGCCCGAGGGGCAGAGGCCCGGCGGGGGCAGCCAGAGGTTGGCCTGCAGCACGAGCAGCATTGCAGAGATTTTGTGCAGGGCTGTCACCCTTCAGGCAGCGGCCTTAAGAGGATTAGTGGTGCTTAAACTGGCCCTTTGGACTTTGAGTTACAGTGGTGACTGCTAGAGCCTTGAGATGGCTTATACCTGGCTTAGCACTTCATATGTCTGTCCTGTGTCTTGTGCCACGCTGCTTAGCAGCACCATGTAGTTTGCTGGAGATTAGGAGATGAGGTTTGCATCACTCCGTGTATCTCAGAAAGTCTTTCTGATAGCATAGGAACAGCTATTGAAAGCAAACAGGATAAAAAAATTATTTATGAGGGTTTAGTTTTTTTTTTTCTTTTTTTGGTTTGTACCTCTTGAGGAGCAGCCAGCATGTCTATGCTTAAGAATAATCCATCCTAACTTAAAACAACAAGGAAGTTTCCCTGCATATTCCAACACAGATATTTAAGATAAAAGTTTTCAGAGCTCCTGCCAGCCCCAGTACACAAGCCTGATCCATTAATTAACAGTAATTGTCTAAGGCTCCAAAAACTGAAGACATTTTGAAAAAAAAGACAAGGATTACTGAAGTTCATAGATACCTTTAGAAATGTTATCTTTTTTGTCAATAAATTCTAGTCACGGTGCTCCAAAGCCGTATTTGGGTGGCAGTTAAACTCTGGTCTGTGAACTGCTGGTGGTCGCAAAGCTGTGGTAAGTCATCTGCATCTGGTCTGTGGAACCATCTTGCCTTAATTACACAATTTATGATAAGAGCACAGAGTGCTCTGTGTGAAATTCAGAGGGTTGACAGAGGTCTGTGATCCAAAAAATTGGAAACCAGTGGCTGAGACTGATAAGTACAAATTCAAAGCTTTATGATTTCAGTGAGAGCAATGTTTCCCTTCTTTCCCCATCTGCCTATCATTACTTGTCATTCTTGAGTAAGGAGTTTAATTTTTCTTTACATTTTTACCCCTTTGGAGATCAGGTTGATAACATTTGACTGAACAGTCATGCCTGGGGTTCAAGAAGTCAGAAGTAGCCATACTGCTCCTGGCCTTTCAGTCTCCAGCGTGGTGTGGATAGCTAGCTGGGTCCAGTTCAGGGGGAGACTTTGGATAGAGGGCTTGGGGGCAGGGAAGAGTCTTTCCCCATTCTGGGATATATCATGCCTGCTGTTTCTTGTAATGTGCCATTTTTATCAGGTAGCTGTTAAGTGAGCATTTGCCTTTCTTTGAAATGTTTTGAGGAATAGATCCTTTGGCATCGGTTCTGTATTTTTATGTGTCAGCCTCATTCAGTGACTTCATACCTCTTGCTAAGTAGGGGAGTTAAATGGATTTTAGCGGTCTGCAATAAGATCTTCATAGTGCTTTGTCCTTATGCTTAATGTTACTACACAGCATTTTCCAGCAGTTCCTTTCTGTGTCCTCTTTTTTTCTGCTTTAATGCTTTTCCTCATTCAAGATCTACAGATGTTACAGTTCAAAAAAAAGAGGAAAAGGTATTGCATTTCAATCTCCACCAATTTTACACTCACCCATCTCTTGCATAATGGAACTTTTTCCTTTTTTTTTTAAATTTAAATCTTGATAGTAGACTTTCTTTTTCCTGTAAACCTTCAATTACATTAGTAACATAATTCATTTTTTATCTCTGTTTTCGTCCCTAGTTCCTCATCTGTGTTTACTGGCCTTGAGTGGGCAGCAAGCTTTGTTCTGTGCTTATGGCAGTTTAGATTTTGCATGCCAGTTACAGATGGAACTGTTGTGATGGGCTGGTGTGAGGGTGTTTTCCTTCCACATTGATCGGAATAATGAGAAAATAAATGAATTGGTGCTGTTTCTGGGGAGACTTGCTAAATTTTGTTTGGGGATTATCTCTTTCTTCTGTCAGGAGAGAATTCATAGAGGCTCAGTGATTTTGATGGAGATTAAATATGATTAAAATAATTTTGAAGCCTGCCATTATTTGCCACATTTAATGTATAAGTTTCTTTACAATGATGTCTTCCAAGTTTTTAAGCTGGCAGGTTCTTTGCTTGTATAAGCAGCATGTGCAGTGAGTGTGTCACTGGAGGCTTCCACTCGTGTTTTTTATATATTGTGAAGTTAGGATCTCAGTAATCAGGCAAGATACTACTGTACACTTCTTAAAAGTGCACATGGAGCTGCCACTTAAATGTGTATTGTCTTAGAATATTTGTCCTTGTTAAAATATATTCATTGAAAGGACAGCCTGTATAAATCTAAAGTACTGTTGTATATTCGATTTCTCTCTATAATTTTTTTGAGTTGATGCTTTTTTCTTGAACTATGTGAAAATATTTTAAGTTGCTGTGCAGCGAAATATAGATGCATGATTTTTTGCATAAAACAAAAATGTGCAAAATCTGGGTTTTTTGTGTTTAAATTAACTACATTTTTATTTCATTTTTTTAACGGAAAATACCTTCTGACTTGAGAATTTATGTAATAGTTTGCAGAATACCTTTATGTACAAGTGGTTCTGGGTTACAGCTCTATTGATCTAAAAGCTTGCATGGAACAATCCTGAATGGTCTGCAGTTTGTGTAAAACCTGTGTTTGCAATTTTTAGTAAGCCTCACAGTTAAAAAATAATAGTAGGAAAATAAAAACAGACTTTGGTTCAGAAGCTAGTTCTTATCATTTAAAAACACAAACAAACTCTGTTTGAAACTCAGAATATTACCGTAGATCGTAAAGGATGGATCAGTTGTCTTCATCCTTTGAGTTCAGTAGATGGTGGTTAACTTGAGGTGGTGCTGTGTGAAATGCATGGGTGTTTCTCTGGAAGAACCAGGGTTCAGGGGAAATGGTGACTGCCTGGGTGTATTTTGCCTGTGTCTGCATAGCTGTCATTTCTCTGCTGAGCTTGCCAACAGGGTGTGTATTCTTGTGGAGTGATGTGTAATCCTCTCCACCAGAACATGGAAGCATGACTTCAAGAAGTTTTTAGCCTTTAGAAAAAAGAAGTGTGCTGCCTATCCAAACTTAAATGGTTGCACGTGGGATAAAAATGCTCAAATGTTTTCTTCTAAGTCTGAAGCTAAAATGGGCTGTGAAGTGTAACTGAGGAGAAGTTAAAATGATGATGATCTGTACGCTTTCCTCCTGCAGCTGGAAAGGTTGAGAATGAGCACGTTGATTTAAAAGCAGTTTGTGGATATGGTTTGCTGCTTTTTGGTTTATTTGTTTGAATGTTAAATACTGTTGGAGAGTACTGCATGAGCACATGGGCAAGGGGAGCATTTCTATAAAAGCTCTTCAGTGTTATAATCCTAGTTTCTGCTTCAGTGGGAGTGACTGGAAACTTCAGTGAGGATGAAATTTAGTCCTAAAGGACATAAATTCCTCTTCATATATTGGATCTTAATTAAGTTTCACTAAATAAATCTTAAGGGCATGTCTTTTGTGTCTCTGCAGCTCCTGACATATGGGTGGCCTGTTCCCTGTGTCAACACTTAGGTTCAGTTTCATAGAATATGTAATAATGATAAGCTCATATGCCCTCTTCTAATGCTGAAGCACAGTTGAGAAGTTGCCTGAGAAAGCTGAGTGTGTGTGGCTGTCATACTCTCGCAGGGTATGGATGGGTCATGGAAATGTTAAAAGCAGAGGGACAGCTCAGTCTGTGTCATTGCTCCTGTTGACTTCTCTGAGCTGGAATGCTGGGAGCTCCACACCTACTATCAAATAATCTTTATCATCGGCTTAAGAGGATAATGAAAAGGGGAGTCAAAGGAGATGTTATTCACGGATGTCTGGTAGAAGAGCATGAAGAGCTCCTTAAAAGTAGAGCTGGAAGCAACTAACCAAAGAACAATTCAACTAGAAAGTGAAGGTCTCAGTTTCAACCAATATTGCTGAATTTTTCCTATTTCTATAAGGGCCCAAAGACAGGTCTGCAAGGATCTTGTTAATATTCTATCCAGATCCATTCAGAATCAGATGCAGAGCTCAACACAGCAAAACCATTTTGGGAGTTCTGAAGACTGCCTGCATCACACGTGCAACTAGCCTAGTCTTGCTGTGCTGGTGGTAGAGAGTCATTCTGCATGTCACGATGCACACGGCGAGATGAGATAGGCTTAGTGTCAGATCTACTGTGCATTGCCTTCCTGCCGTCTTTCAAAGCATACTTATTGTCCTTAAAGTATGAACTTGCTTGAACTTCTCTGTAGATTCACAAGCATCTCACTGATGTAAATTATTCTGAGATTGCCAAATCCTTTTCTTATGAATGTGAGAGTCATGCTGAGTTTGACATTTTGTTGGGAAACCTTAGGCTTTCACTTGGCGATGTAGTATATGCTTGCCCAACAACAGCGCTTGCTTTACTGAGAAGAATGGACATCTGAAAGCACTGACAGGTTTTCACTCTACTTTTACTTTCCATGCATCACATACTCAGCCTACTTTTTGAAAAGATGTCATTTACTGGAAATTGTTAAAACTTTAAAACAGTGTTGGAAGTTTATGCAAGTAAGGTAACAATTACAATGTCTTATGGGCAAACAAAATTTTCCATACCCATCATAATTCATCTGTTTGTACCTTAGAGAGCTCTGTAATTATAGGAGAGAATGGAAAGAGAAGGAAAAGAGAAAGGAAATACTTAATCTAGCAGCACAGGAATCTGACATCAAATCTTTAAGTTCTGCCCTTCCATGGTTCAACAAAGTCCAGTAAAACTCTGGGCAAGTGCCAGGGTACCACTCGTCTAAGGCTCGTGATGGATTTCCATCCTGTCCGTTCCCCAGCCTTGCAGACTCATAGCACCGTACATGTTTCCTTTAGAGATCACTTTAGGAAGTGATAGTTTTAAAATAGTTACTGCACATGGATATATATTAGATCCGTTTTTGAAAAATCTGGCCATGACCAAAAAAGTCACTGCAGGCTTGAATCCTGAGTTAGATTTGGCTGTATATTTTTTTTTAAAACTGAGCAGGTTTTCATCAGAAACCAGTAATCTGTTGAACAAGTGACATTTTAATAGGAAAGTGGTAGATGACGGAGAACTTCTTTTGGAGAAGTTTTCATATATCTAAGGTTATTACCTGATGGTCATGACATGCTACTGTCCTAGGAAATGCTACAGTTAAGGTCCTTGTTCTGGCTTCCTCTTGCAATGCATGCTCCTTAAGTGAATACTTTAATGAATAAGGAGCTTCTAGACCTGATTCGTAATGTGTAAATTATTTACTGGAAGAGGAACTCAAAGGTGGGTCCTCTTCATTCCAGGTGAGGTGGTCTAACCTCACCTCTGCCTCTTTATGGGTTAATGAAGACCAGAACAACTCCCATAAAAGAAACAGAGATCTGTGTGTCCGCACTGTCCTGGGAAATCACATGAAATATATAAAAATGGGAGATAAGGGGATAATAGCTAATGCTTTCAGTTGGGGTCCCCTAATTATTTCCTCTCCTTTTCCATGAGGGATATTCTTTGTTTGGCTCATAATACAATCTTTCTTTTAGGTCTGGGATTCAACGTGTTGTTTGCAACTTCTGTTTTCCACATTTGATCAGAGCACTGAGTTTCCTTTCTCACCAGCTTTACCTATAAATATTTTGTGGTGGTTGTGCGTGCTTCCTGGACAAATTGACTCATAAATTGGAATTTTGAATGAAATATAACTTTGTTTTTAAATCCTGAGTATTGCAGTGGTTAGGAAGGTGCTTTGTGTGAGTCTTAGTGAGTGGCAGTGTATGTATGTTCTTCTTTTCCTCAGCCTAGCATGAGGTGACAATGGAAAGTTTCTTTTCCTCTTCCTGCTAACAAGTCACACGTTGATGCCTGATAGGAAAAATAATGCTCTCAAGGTTACCATATTTTTCATATGTATGCACTGTGGCTTATCTCTGGCTTGAGAGTTTTGTTTGTTTTTAAACGCAGGCCAAGTCAAACCCTGCGGTTTAGCAGCAGTGTGTGTTTTGTGTACAGGCATAACAGGAGAGAAGTCTTACTCCATGGTTCCTTCCTTAGCAGTATCCCGGTCTCTTGGGTTGTTTGCTCAGTGGATATGAGTTATCTGTGAACTTCTTTTTTTTGTTTTTAAGAACTTTTTAAGACCTCTGAGTTACCTGAAGCAAAGGTTATATATGGGCAAATACAGTGTTATTCTAAGCCTCTGGGATATTATTGGTCTACAAAATCTATGGGGGCTAATAGAAATGGCTGTTTCATGATGTGCTGTGTACTGTTTTTTTACTTTGGGACTCTAAAATTTGATTTGCTTGTCAGACTAAGCAGACACAGTACACAGTAAACAGCCCATGCAGCAAATCCAGGCGTCCTGCACTCATATCGTATTAATTTAGGAGAAATATGTGCTAAATATCCCCATTATAAATCACAAGACACGATCACAGAAGAATGATTAGTCAACTTGTGGGTATTTTTCCATTTATATTGCCCTGTGAAAGTAAATATTTATTTTTAGTTTCTTTATTGTTGTTGGTTATAACAGGATCTATTGACTTGGGATTTACCAGGAGCCAGTAACTTTTCATGTTTTTGATACTTTCAGATTTCTAATAGTATTCCTGTAGAACAGAAAACCAAGATAAGACATTCATTTCTTTTAAATTTCTTCCACCATCTCCCATTTCCCTTCTTTTCACAGAATATCTCCATGCATAACACGGTTGGAGGAGCAATGGCAGGACCTGGATCCCACCAGCTGACAAACACAAGGATGCCAAACCATGACACCAGCGTTGTGATTCAACAAGCCATGCCATCTCCACAGTCCAGTTCTGTCATCACACAAGCACCTTCCACGAATCGGCAGATTGGGTGAGTCCATTTCCATTTTCTCATTTCTCTGGTTCTCTGTCTCCTGCAGCTGCCCGTGGAACCAGATGTTGTCCTCATGTCCTCATGGTTCTTAAGGTCCAGCTGCACGCAGGACCAGATGTTGTTCTCATGGTTTTTGAGGTTGCAGAGTTTGCACTTGACCCTGCCAGCATGAGCAAGGACCCCTGCAACCCATGTTGCAGACTGTGGGGAATGGCCAGGTTACTCCACATGTGGCACCTTGGGTCAAAAAGGACGGAATGCTGTACTTACTGGGAAGTCCTGCTTTCTCCATGCAGTTTTTTATCTTCTTATGATCAGGCTTCATGTTTTTTCTATAACTGCTCTGGGAAGAAAGACAAAGTGTTTGTGAAGCTGATCCTTTAACTTCCTTCAATGGGAATTCTGGGTATTCTATGGGATTGAGCTATTTCCTATGTCCTCTGTTTAACCGAGGAATGCTGGAAGACACAAAGACTGTCAAGATAAATAGAGTTTGCCACAGTGTGAACAGTTGCTCAGTTTGTGATGATAGATCCATATTTATTACCATAAATTGACAGTATGGATGCTTATTGTATTGGCTTGAATGCCAACTGAGTGCCAATGTTTGGAGAACTGTGCGAACAAAACCATCCATGTTTAGTACACCTGGTTGCTTCCAGCAAGTATGAGATCCTCATAAGTCACAATAACTTGTTTTTAATTGTACAATTAATTGCCTTGATGGCTTGAGGGTACAGTTTTTCATCACACAGCTCTGAGAATTTTGGGGGGAGCTATGCATGAAAATGTATGGATAAAAAGATTTATGAGTGGACTAAGAAAGAAGCAGCAGTCTAGATTCGTTGTCTGTCATTTCTAATTTGGTCACATCCATTATTTGACAAGTGCAGAAGCAGTCTCTATCCCCAGTCATTGTCTAAATAATTGATGATCAACTTTCAGTCTTTTCAAAGTAAAACCAAAAAGTGAAATCCTGGCATTGACAACTGAAAACCCAGTTATTCTTGAGTTTTCTTTCAAGATTCTTGGGGTAGGCCACAGGCTCTGTATCTCCTGTGGTAGTTGGGATGGCCCATGGCACTGAGCTCTGGGTCACCCAGCCATGCACAGAACACAGACTCCATCTGCTGCCCTAGTTTTGTGCTCCTGGCCAAGCTCCTCTGTTTTCCTTTTTACTATTATGTCAGGATTTGGTTCTTCATATAAAAATCTGGTAAGATGGGTCAGGTAAACATATTTCCTAGATGTGCCCTTTGTATACATTACATATTGACAAAAGGCAGTGTTCACAGAGATTTCACATGCAATACCATTTGCCTGTGAATCCAGCAAAGTTGTTGTGTTATATATGTCCCATTCTGTTCAAAGACAGGGGGCTGGGAGAGAGGGAGGGAGGAAGAAACAGTTTCTTTTTCAGTTTTAGAAAGAAAAACATTAACTAATGCCATTATTTGCGTTAAGGATGATTAAGCTCCTGTTCAAATTTTGACTTAATAGGTCTAGTGGTAATTATGATCCTAATTAAAAGCATAAAAAAAACCCCAAACAACTTTTAATACTCAGTGGTGAGGTGTTTTATGTAAGACTGTACTTGGCTTCCAAACAATTGTTTCTATATAATGAGAAAAAACTGCATGTGGTTTTGCAAGACCCTGTCAGTCAGGTTTTAGGTTTGTGTTGGTTCGGGGCCACGGTGATTAGAATCTCCAAAGTTGGAGGGGTTGAGGATAAAAAGGCCTTTTCCTAGTCAGCGTTGTGTCTCATTTGGGAAACTTTGTCATGACATATCTTAATTCTTCCCTGTGACTGAATCACACAAATGTTTCCTAAGTCTGAGTCTAAAGCTGCTTTATTGGGCGGCAATTGTCAGCATTTTAGTCTCTGTGTGAGTTGGTGTGTGAATGAGACTTATGGTGTGACCTCCAGCATACTCTGTTCCCCATTCTTCCCTCTTCCTAGGAGGTTTTGTTTTCTGTTCATGGTGTGTCCTAGGAGATAATTGCTGTATTTTCAACTTCCTCTATTTGCCAAAGTGTCGAGCATCCTTGTTTGTCTTCTTTTCCTTCAGTCTTTTCCCTGTGGTGTCTGTTTTACTTATTCAAAGAACATATCTTGTCATTTCCATTTATCTTCATCTTTTCCTTCTAAATGTGCTAAGAATTATGTCCACGACTCATACATGAGGAATACAGCCTGGACAATGGTTTTAGCATTAAACAACTGAAAAAAAAATCTGGATGAATTCAGAAAATATTTGAGTTCTTCAAAGTTTGGCGGTTTTGATTTGGCCTTGCAAAGTTGAGATTGTTCAGCTACTTGACTAGCCCAAATTCTGAGGTGCTCAAATCAGTGGGTTTTGGTTGAGTTCCCCTTTTTAAAAAATCATCTGAAGCTGCCTCAAAGGGTACATGAGTCCCTACCGTGAAGAATTGTGCCAGGGAAAATGCCTTTTAATGAGCAGTAAAACCAGCAGAGAGAAACTGGGTAAAACTCTCACTGAGTTCTGTAAGAGCAGGATCAAGCCCTGAAGGTTATATAGAACCATCTTGTAGCAATATTCTGATTTTTATCACAACCACAAATATTTTAGTGTCAGACTATGGCCAAGCCACCTGCAAATGTTTATGATGGCCTTGCTCCAATGAAAACAGGGAACAGCAATGAAAGTCTTCATTTAGCCCCTGTTTGTAGGCTGTGCTCTAGTAACAGAGAATGGGACCCACCTGTGCCCGCACACAGCTCAGTTCATGGTGAGGAGTGGGCGAGTTTGTAGCAGCTGACGTTCCCAAGGGATGTCATTTTTCCCTACTTTTGTTTCTCCTTCTCTTTCTTCTCCCTCTCCCTCTAACCTTCTCCCTTCCTCCCTCCCTCTCTCCCTCCATGCCTCTCTTTTTCCCTATCCCCTGCTCTGGGGGCTTGCATATAAAATGAGATATTGACACGAGGCATGGGAAAACATGAGAGAATGTGCATTGTTGGGTAAGCCTTACTGGCACAGTGTGTATCCACACATTGTTTCAGGTATTAAGCTTCAGCTACTACTGAACAGGCACCCAGCCAGATTAATCAGATAAAGGGAAGAGCATGAAGGTTATTAACTTAAAAAATAAGACAGGGTGCAGTCTCACTTTCCTCCCACCCTGCTCCTTTTGTTGAGAACAAACAGCAACATTACCATTCCAGCAAGCTGGCAGGTTGGTGTAAAGGTCCCAGATAGTATTTATGTGGTGAAGCAGTCTCTAACCTCCTTGCCATCCCTCCTCCGTCCCTGCCAAGCCTTCAGCATGTGGGAGGAATGCTGGAACTAGTAACTACTTGTGCTGATGAAAAATCAGTTGAGGAACACTTAGCAGTGAAGGGTGTCTTTGGCTGATTAATAGCACATCATTTCGAGATAAGATACATGGAGGAAAAGCAGTATGGCGTATGGAGGAAGGCAAGAAAAAATGATACAAGACATACATTTGTCAAAGGTATAGAAAAGCAGATAAGCTGAATCGGCTCAAGATATGGGACTCCGAACTAGGCTGTACAATAGCAGTGATTGTCTTCTTTTTAAAATAGCTTCATTTTTTTCTGTGACTGAGTATACAGTAGTGTGTGAGAAAATTCTGGTCAGACAAATTGGTGACAGCACAGCGTGCTGCTTGCTCTATCTGGACGCATCTTGTGCTAGGAAAGATGTGTTTTTTAGGCTATCAAATACAGTTGGTAGCTGCAACCTAACAGCTCAGTGTTCACAGAGAAGGTAACCTGCTTTCAAGCTAGTTTTTCAAGCTAGCAGTGAACATAACTAGTAATTATTCCAGTTTGATACTCACTGGCACAGCTCTGCAGCTGATAAGGAACACGGGAGGATGGAAGATTGTCACAGATGCAGCAAGCTGTTAACATTGTATAAATGGAGAGTGAGAGTGAGTCCAGTTTCAGTGAACTCAGGCTCCAAAATGGACATAGAGCACTAACCATGTGATGTAGATTATCTGTTTTTAAAGTGTTGTAGAGCATTTTAATCGAGATAAGATGGTCTTCTGGCACAGCACCAAAAGGGAGAAATTGCAACCACATTTGGTGAAATGTAAGCAGGTAGGAGAAAGCAACAAAAGGGGTTTGGAAGATGCCTCTGGTGCCTTGATGTACTGAACAATCATGGTACCAGTGGGAGAACAGCCTTTCAGTCCCCACACGCAGCATTCATTTTAACACCTATGCATTGCCTTACTGTTCCTCTCTCTTTCTTCTCATGCTGCCACACGTGTCTCTCCGGTTCCAGTTTGTCATCTTTTCATGGGTTTGAATGCTTTTCAAACAGGAGGGCATGCGAAATGGAGAAGTAAGAAAAACCGACTACTCCATGCATGTAGTGGGACTAACAGAGGTTTAGCGGTCTTGGCCATTTGGAAAATGAAAAAAAAAAAACTTCTTGGTCTTAATTGGAGGGCCTCAGATGGCAGACTGACCCATCTGTCCTGGCAAGCACGGGAGTTTCACCATAGCACAAGTTATCTGAGACTGCAACTGCTTGTTGAGTTGTCAGAGTATCCTGCTATCATCCTTTATAGCTTAAGGAAACAGAAAAGACTCCTGTAAGAGGCAATCACAGGCACAAACCCTTCCCTAATGCGGCTAGTTCTGGAAGGCACTTGGAATAGGTGGGTGACTGAGAAGGGTCTTTTTACATCCAAGCAAAAGTCTCTCTTTAAGCTCTTAGTAAGGTGGTGGAGTGCGTGGCATCAAAGAGGCCATGGAATGATGTGCTTTCATTAAATTCAAAGACTAGTTCCCTTTCCAGGAAACCTGTGATAAAAGCCTCTGTTCCAACTCATGTATTTGAACTGAAGTACCACAGTATGTTGTGAGATGAGAAGAAATGTGCAGTGAGAGATGAAGTATCTAATGACCAGCCAGTCCCTTGATCAAGTCCATTCCATAGCCTTGGTTGTGCAGGATGTAAGAACATCAGTTAGATCACTGTAAAGGTAAGGAAAAGGGAGAGGTGGGAAGAGAGAGCATCTGACAGTGTCATTCTGTCCAAATTTTATTTTTTCCTGTCTTTGTACTAAAAGTTGGGCTTTAATTCCTGTTTAATGGCCCTGCTTGTTTTTCTTCTGTTTATGCTAAGACATGTTTTCTGTAGTCCCTTCTACCACACTGATCTTGGCCAACCTTGACATGGAATCCCGTCAAGCTACACGTGAGCAGCAGCCACAAGTCTCTGGGAAGCGTAGGTGAAGTACTTAGGAAATTATTAAAAGTATGCCATTCCCAGAAACAAGTTGTCTCATAGCTTAGCTTAATAGAGAGGGTGATGAGGGAGAAAATGATCTGGACCCTCTCAAGCTGTTCATCCCTTTTGGCAAGTTGCTGCCCAGGTCCACACACTGACCTGCAGGCTGAACCGTGCTGCTCTGTCTGTGATGTTTAGAAGCTCTGTCTGCTCTCCAACCTCTTCTGTTGTTGTTTGCATTGCATGTTCAGGACTTGCTGACTCAATTTTTCCCCATAATGCTGAGTCAGGAAGAAAAGAAGCAAACAGCACCAGCCTGTGTGCCAGGCACAGCACAAACAGGTGGTTGTTCACAATATCTCTCTTCTGTCCTCAAGAACATACTCCTCTGCCTTACCAAAAATGCTTTCTTGCTCTGAGGTCTAGGAAGGGGCTGGAAAGTACTGACATATATCAAGGTGACTTTTGAGGAACTGAAAGGAAGATCATTAGCCAGGTAATAAATACCCTGTCAATCTGAAATGAAGAGAGTTTAGTGTGTTTCTTACCTGACTTGAAGTCAACTAATATCCTGAAAGTTATGCGCTTGTTACACATGTTGGTTAAATTTATTAATGAACGCAGTATTTTACACCTCATACTTTCTACTTGGCAGAAGTCCTAAGTTTGTTAGAAATGTTATTTTCTCACAGCAAGAACTGCAAAACCAAAAAGTGTAAAGGGATATTGTGTGACGGGCTATCCACTGACTCTTACTGGGATTGTTGTCTTGTGTTATGAGAAGAAACCAGCCCTCTCTCTCTCCTGATGGTTGTTTGAGATAGGCAGTGAAACCATGCTCGAGCCAATTCTCATGCAAGTGATTTCTAAGAAACGGATCATGATGTTTTTGTCCTGAAAAGCTTGTCCCATCCAAGAACTGTAGGAAAACAAGGTCAGAATAGTGTACTGCACCCATAATTGTATCTGAACAGAAATACTGAGCTTTCATAGGCATTGGTTGGCTCTCACATCAGAGAAAGTCATAAATAGGACTTATATATGATATACAGAACTTGGAGAATCTAGCATTGATTCCTTAATTTTAGTGGTTGGTATCTCTTACATACCTCCCGAATATATATAATACACACTGTATAAATCTTCTTTAAAGGTGTCATCAAAATTTATGGGCAGAGCTTCTGATTTATATGACTCTTTGAACTAAACCAGATGTAAAATCATTTTCGGATGGAAGAGGATGTCAGAATTGCAGTGGGTTTGATATGATGGATCAAGCTTCCCCTAGACCAGAAAAAGATCATTAGGGCTCTGCACAGCCGAATCACATAGCTCTGCTCTTCATCACAGGTCTGTGCTTAACACACCCCAATGCAGGATTCCAGTATGTGTTTTATCCAAGTGTCAGCCTGTTTGACAGGTAACTAAGCCTCAGTAAAACACTAACTCAAACAATACAGACTTTGTTTGGTGTAAGGCTTTTCTAAAAATTTCTTTTCATTTAAGAGAATCATTCACAGGTTCCAGAGAAGTAGCAAGCTTTGGGGTGCTGTCTTACACCATGTCAGTTCAGAGAAGGGCTTAAAGCTTTGCTGGGGGTGGCACAATGGCTATAATGAGTAAAAAGTGAAGACCTTCATATACAAAGAACTCCGATAAAAGATTACTTGCCCACTAAGATGTTATGTTTGTATCTGTTTCAATAAGAGAATCGGCACTGATGTGCTGAACAGAGAACACCTTGATTTTACATGGTTTGTCTTGCCAGTGTCTTTTTTGAATACTTTCAAAGGAATATAAAAACATACTATAAGTTAGTAAAGTGCTAACGCTTTGGCTTGTTTTTTTCCCTTTTTCTTTTTATTTTCTTTTTGAGCTGGTACCTGGCTGCAAACCAATTACAATAGTTCAGAGGAAAGCGCCTGAGGGAAAACACAGGAATTACAGACTTTGTGTAAAGTGTATGGATCCTATTTTACCACCTGTAAAAGTAGGCCTCCTTATTAATTGATGAGTTGAGTTTTCAAAATCAGTGGTACAGTATAGTCCCATTTAGGCCATATATATGGTTCTATTTATACTTGTGGACAGGCCAAGTACGCATTTGAAAAAGAAAAACAACCAAACCAAAAAAAACCCCAAAACACCAACAATTTGAATCAAAGGCATGGACAAATCTAAGATGACAACATCACCAAAATTAATTCTTTACAAAAATGAAATTATGCTTGATTTAGAAGGAAAAAGTAATTTAAATAAATCTGTCATTTTGGAGACCTTCTAACAAAGTTCCATGTGGTAAACCGTAAGTTTAAATTCTCTTAGCAAAGTTTAGTAAAAAATTGCTGATTTGAACAAGGATGGCTAGACAGAACCTGCAGGTAGATTGAGAGTGCAGAAAAAGGGTTTCTTGGAAGAAGGAACAAATTAGAGAGTGTGTTTTCGAAACATTTGCTGCTATGAGCATCTGTGTTCTGCCAACAGAGACGTTTATTCTGAGCTCACATAAATGAAGTGGAATTTTGCCAGTAAAAGAAGGGGTTGTGTTACTCTAGTTGTAGGATCCAGGTCCTAATTGGTTTATGAAATGAAGGGGGCAATCTTTGAGCTATTACCAGCTTCCTCTGCTGCAAGTGAAGTGAATCACAGCTGTTCTGATAGGGTCCATAAAACTTGGTGAGGTAATAAAATGTTTGCAGTGAACAATTCTCAAAATGAGTGAAATCCAAATCCCTAGCTTATTTGACAGTATTAAGAGAATTGAATGTACTTCCTGGGGAATTCTGAATATTATGTTACTTTTATCTAGTTCTTTAACTATAAGATCCAGGCTCACTGGTGCTGTAAATGTAAGGGCTCAAAGTAACATTCTTCTTTTTTAACCCTACAGATAGAAATGCAGTATGTACATATATACATATGTGATACAAGAAAAAGCTGCGCTTGTTGTTCATTTTCTAATGTTTCTTGCTTGTACTTTTTACTTCTTTATACTCTTCTGTCCCTCTATCTCTTGCTCTGTTTCAGTGAGATTTGAAAAAAGAAAAAACAAAAAAGCATGGTTAGCATCAAATGACCCTGTACAGAAATACTTGTGGTGCTCCTTCCTAGTCACATGATTTCTTTAATGAAAACAATAACTTTTGATCTTTTAAGTTTTCTTCAAGCAACTTAAAATTTTCTAGACCTGGTTAGAAGTCAGATATGTTAATTCTAACTTCTCAGCAGAGCAGTTGTTCTGAACCATTTGTTTAGTTCATGGTGGTTTTGACCTAAAGATCTTTGATGTGGGTTCAATTCCAAACTGACATTTTTAGTATTGTGGTATACATTGAGGATTTCACAATTTTCCTTGAAAGCCATTCAGTGTTTGTCTAGGGTTCTGTTGTTCTTCTCAGCATTCCCAGGATTAACCATTTTTATGTGGGGCTTGGATGTCTTTAAACTTCTTTTGTTTTTCCTCTTTTTTCTCCCCATTATAGAAACGTCTGTGATTTCCCAGGCAAAGACAGGAAGATTGCACCTTTGATAGTAAAATGACCTAAAAAGAATAGAAATAGAGAACATAATGAGAAATTTCTTGGAGTAATGAATTGGGTTTCTAGGTTGGGTAAGTCTCAGCTGGTTGGGCTTGCTGCTTACACTGCTGTGAGCATCCCCTTTCACATCTGAAGCTGGGCACTTAGACAACACTACATCGAAGCTTCCCCCTTTTTATCAGTCCTTGTGTGACAGATGTTGCTCATCATATCTCAGACAGGCTCTTGCCGCAGGTGTCTGGAGAGTGACCAGCCAGCACTTCAGCCACAAGGTGCTGCTTGAAGGGCCTCTGATCCTTTAAGCACTTTGGAAGGAAGTTCTGGCAACAGTGGAATATCTGGCGTCCTTTTCTGACAGGTGGTTGCTCATGCCGTATGTCCCTGGCTTGTAACGTGCAGTTGGGTTGTCCCACGTATTGCATAGGAAGATGTGCAAGAGATGCACAGATCTGAACGGTGATGGTCTCCTGGAGCTTCTGGGCAGAGCTGCATGCAGAAAGCTTTCCTGACATACTCAGGGCTAGAGCTTGTATTGTCAGCAAGTGTTTTTGAGCTGTTATTAGAAACTGTCCCGAGAGAGATGAACTGCTGACTTAATGTGCCTGAAGGAATCACTCTTTGGGCATGCTGGACTTCATTAATTCATTATTGCTGTGAGTTGTTGATGTAGCTTTTTTGGGCAGCAGATGTAAATTAACATAATGAAAATGGGCAAAAGGCAGCAGCAGTTTTAAAATACTCTAACAAGAAGGTCTGTTAAGCTCAGCAGTCTGTTATGGATGACTGATTCTGGTTGAAATACAACTACAACATTTGAAGATGTGAACTGTAGCTGATAACCAAAGGAGACCAAATTTGAACTGATTTCGTATTATTTTTCTCAATTTGTGCTTGTTTCAAGTGGTTTTGTCTGAGATTATATGGCACAGGTTATACCAAATCCAGACTGACGATATGTGATCTGTAGATGCCAACTGAAGCCTATCAATACATACACCAAAAGGAAGAGTTGTGTGGAAAACTTTACCTCTTTACAATTAATTTCCTTCTTATTCTGTTTTAGTCTCTTCTTTCTCTGCAGTCTGTTCCAGGCCCACAGAGTAAAGAGACCTAGAGTGTTGTTGAATTTTTCTGATCTGTAGGGAAATAAAACAGGAAGCAGAATAATATTTCTGCTGTGAAGTAGCAAAGGAAGTTGAACGAAAACAGTCAGTGAGTTCCCTTTGTGCCATACTAAATGGATGTGGAGAAAGATATGGATTCTGGGCTCCATGACAGGGAAGAAAATCCATACTTTCTTTCAGATTTTCCCCTGGCCTCTATATCGTTCTATTGTTCCAATAAGAAATCTGTGACTCAGAGGATTTATTCAAAATCTATGTAAAACATAATAGGCAAAGTTCATTCCAGAAGCCATCAAGTGAAACTGTATTTTTCTGTGGGGAGAGCTGGGGTCCCTTCCAGTCTGGTCTTTTTCTGTACAGAGCCTGGTAGCATGGAGCTTTTTTGTTGCACATTAATGAAACATCAAGGGTTGTGGGGCCCTAAGTCCTATAAAGCAAATGCTAGAAACAATATTGGACCCAAGCAGAACCCATAAATGCAGAGGGAAGCAAAAACCCATATATAAAAGAAAACAGGGGTTGAGAACAAAAGCACAAAACCACATTGCAAGCCTCAAGGGAAAAAAAAAAAATCAGTTTTTGTTTTGGAAGAAGCATCCAAATTGTTCAATTTTCCTTCTGACTAAGTTGGGAAGCTGTAAGCTGTGTCCTTGAAGACAGTGCAAATGATTCCAAGCCAAAAAAACGATTCCATGTTGACAATAAAACCCCACTACTGAGGTATAAATTTCCTTCTTACTCCTCTTGCTTGCCCATTAGACGAACAGGAAAGTAGAGACGCCCCTGCCATGTTTACAGGTCTTGCCTTGTTATTTGTATGATGGACAGAGAGCTAAGAGCTGCATTGCCAACGCTGCTTATTGGAAAAACCTGGAAATAATTAAGGGACCTCATTTGTTATTGCTCATATGTTCACTGGTGGAAATTACTTGGGAGAACAGTTCTACTGGTATAGAACAGTGCTCGGTAATAGAACTGTAGAAAAATTACGAAGACAAAAACAGCTTTGGGGAATGCGATGTAAAATATTATCCTAAAAAAAAATTGCAACATTGGTTTTGAAAGGTTTTTTGTGTGTGCGTGTGTGTTTTCCAGTAGAGAAAATAGAATGTAATTTGCCTGAACTAGAGGATGACTTGTAATGTTTTTACTTGTTACTGATTTATTTACTTGAATGAAACTTGTGAACTACAGTGGAAGTTTCAGTTGAGTAACATTCAATATTTTATTACTGGGTCTGCTGAGTGTTCCTTTCTTTGGTGTCTTCTTCCAAGAGCTATGAGCACTGTGAATCTTTTTCATGATACTTTTTCACAATCAAGGCTGTGCATTGCAAAACCAAGAAAACCAGCTACCCAGGCAAAGGGACTTCTAGTATTTCAGCACACTGCTCGTTTTCTACCTACATTTCTCCTGAGCTGTCTGCGTAATTCCAGATCTGCTCCCACAGGCTGATACAGGTCTTTGTTTACAAGTCGGGTCACAGGATATGAGGTGAGTGTACCTGTTGTACAGCACCTTTCTTGTTGTTGGGATATGATGTGCTTTTCTGGGTGGGAAGTGGCAGTACTGTTGTTTCACTCGAGCAAGGCATATGGCAGAACACAGTGCAACAGAGACGAGTGTTGATGAGTGAATGATGAGTCATTAAGGCAAAGCAGCCTATTGTCAAAAGAAAAAAATCAACAATTCCAAATCAGCTTCAGATCATTATCTGAAGATCTTTGCTGGAATTTCTGTTTGCAGTTGCTTCTCAGCTATGTAGTGTGTGTTGGATGCATTCTTTGTTGTGACATTTGCTGTGACAGTGTGAGGCATACATATGTTGCATGCTCATGCAGTTTTTCCAGGAGATGTGATCACTTAGAATTGCACCTACATGATCTTGTTCCCTCCACTCCTCTCATTTTGCAGAGTTGCAAGGGGACACAATCTTTTTCTATAAGTTGTGACACTTCTACTCCCAGTTCAGTGGTGGCTCCAGGGTTCAAACTTGCAGCCTAATAATGAACCAGGCTGAAGGGCTGTTACTGTCAAGTATAAAGCCGTGTACTGTAACTGAGGGTAATCAGTTTGGATCGCGTTCGCAGATTCTTTGTATTAGCTTTATCAGGTCAGGCCATCAGAGAGCAGATAGACAGGTAAGACCAAAAGACCTCTGAACCCAATTAAAGTTGTACCACAAAGAAATCAAATTCATGTGGTTTACATTTCAGAAAGTTACATTTGGTGGGCTGTACTTACTTTTATTCTGTAACCTAATGCAGACCATGTGAACATTTGAAACGCTTTTAACAGTTAACCAGCTCAAATAACACAGAACCAGAGCAGCAATAAAGAATGAATTAAGACTGATTGCAACTAAAGCCAATTTTTTTTCCCTCATAAAGAAATATAAATGGCTGATATATTTAAAAAATACCATATCTATAGTAATTTTGTCTTCAGGTTTTAGCAGGACAATAGCTATTGTCTTATCTTTTAAAATAAATGTTTGGTTTAAAAAGCAATCCTAAACCCACAGTCTTTTTTTTTATTTGCAGTGTTTTGGGATGAGTTTGGATGTGCTGTGGAACCACTGATAGTCCCATTGATGCACATAGTTTGGGAATTGGTCATATAGCTCTGAGATAATCTCAAGGAGCTGACATTTAAAATACTTGGCACAAAAAGAGCATGAGCATAAGAGGATAAAAAAATAGGTATTTTATTTGCTGTCCACTTTCTTAAAACCCATAGATGTCTGTGCAGCTTTTCATTTGCAAACACTTCTTGCTTGCTGACATTAGATAGGCCTTAAATGTGGAGCAAATAGAGATTCAGCTGGTGCAGACTGTGTGTTCTGTTTTCCTATTTACTAAACAAAGAGTCTGAATGAAAGTCCTGAAGCCTCCAGGAAACTAAGCTAGAGGTGGACAGTGCTAAATGTGCCTGTGTCCTGCATCTAACTTCAGGAAAGTGATGTGGTTTACATACAAATGGAAGAAAAGTGATTGGCTTTCTTAGCTGCAGAATCATTCAGTGGCATCCGTTTCCTCATTTTTGCTCTGTAACAATGAGTCTTCAGGACTTCGAGAGATCTTCTTGGTGTTGGGGAAAGAGATCAGGCCCACAGCTCTTGCCTATGTGTTACATTCTGTCAAGAAAGAAATTCCTACAGCCCCAGCTCTTTCCTAGGTCTCCAAGACACTGAAATGCAAAGCTCGTGCCATTCTGCTTTCTGGCACAGAGCCACCTGGCTATCAGCAACCAAGCTCAGCTTCCTGGCTCTGGAGCGTGATTGCTATCCAGGGTGGATATAGTTCCTTTCCTTCAGCAGCTGTCCTGGTGTGCCTGTGTACAACAGCTTTCCTCACTGCTCCTCGTGTGGAGCAGGCTGCACTCCTGTCTTTGTCCCCCCTTTTCCCATAAGCTTTTGGGGCTGATGTGGCAGAGAGGACATTCAGGCATGGGGCTCTCAATTTGGCCGGATTGAAAGCTAAGGTTGTGTATCATCCAGACTCTTTTGTGGCCACTGTTCTTCCCATGGGCCGTAGAAGCTCTCCTTCTCTCCCTGAGCTGAGCACCTTGAAGATCTGTTGTCTTGCTTACTTTTCAGAAGCAGACAAGTAGAGAGGAAAGACCTGTGTGGATTTTTTCCCTTTCTTTCTTTTTTTTTTTTTCCTTAAAATCTTAGTTAAGTAGGTAGCAAACCACTTGTTTTCTGTGAAGAAATCTTCCTTGTATCACCGTTTCCAAGCAGTGGGCGATGTACTGCTCATGGAATGCAAGCTGTTTCAAAGTGTACCTGTGGGAAACTGGGGCTGCCACTGCTGAGTCACAGAAGTGCTGGGATGGGAAGAAAATGTGCACCTCCACCAATGCACGGAGACTATCCTACTATGCACGGACCAGAACGGCTGGAGTGGGAGGGAACACACTCAGTTTTGTTATGTATTGGGTTTGGCAGGGTAAACCAAGATGCTTGCATGGAACTACTAAAAGAAGGATGTGTCCTGGGAAGGTTACAAGGCTGCTGCTTCTAATGCTGCCCTGTCACTCAAAAAGGAAAAAAACCCAGAAGACTTTGTCAAGTTCTTTACAGAACAGAAGCTGTAAAGGGGGAAAACATTTGAGTTCTGAATATAAGAACAACAGAAGATTCATCAAAGAATAGATCAAATCAAGTGGATGTTGGACAGAAAGCAGTGGCAGAAGTTATTAAAGTGCTAGTCTGGACCTAGGGAAGTTCACTTTGGTTTCTTGTTCACCACTGATTTCTTTTGGCAAATTTCTTGGTCTCTCTCAGATTCTGTTCACCAGCTATAAAATATGAAAAGAAATACTCCCGCACTTTACAGGAATGTTAAAATGAATTTACGTATTCCAGGAGCAGAAGGTAAATAGGTCCCTCTGATACAATGCCTTGAACATTTGATGTAATTAAACATCAGGAATTTTACTCAGTGTGTAGTTCTTTGCCACAGAAATAGAGAAGAATTAGGGTATTATGTAATCATGTCTAAAATAATGTGCTATTAATTTCATGGAAGCTAAAATAAACTGGTGAAGATTCTTTAAACAGAGTGAGAAAAATGAGAATGCTTATACTAGACTTTCTCCAGGCATCCTATTAATCTAGTCCCCACCTATGGCAGAGGGGTTGGACAAGATAATCTTTAAAGAACCCTTTCATTTCAAATTATTCTATGATTCTGTGTTTTGCAGAAAATAAATTGAAATGGAAGTTAATTATCAGACATATTTATTAAAAGCAACAAGTGCTAATACACACAAAAAATACAACTAAAAGTAATTTCCTTTAACTTTTCAAAATCAAGATAAGGCAAAACTAATAAACATTAAGATCTGCTTCAAAGGTGTTCAACATATTGAAGTGTAGGAAGGCTTTTGTTTTCTTTCTCTTTCTTCTTTTTGCATTAAAATTTGAACTTTTTCATTAATTCAGTGAAAAAACATCCTCTTAAATCTGACATTCACAAATCCTGTAAGGACTGATTTTTCTTCTGAAAAAGTATTATGCTTTGGTTATTTTTCCTTTTCTCACTCCAATTAATTAATTCTATTATAGTAGCCCTCAAAGACTAAACCAGACTCCATTATTTGCAAAATACTCAAAAAAGAGTGTTATGTCAAGAGAAGTACAAGCCTGAAATCCTCTCTCTTGTCTTCCATCTCTCTATTACAGGCTTTCTTCTATCTCTTTAGAAGGTATCCATTCATTCATCATCCTTTGTGTGTGTGTTTTCCTTGTTTTCCCTAGACTGGGCTATGCAAACAGTCTCAGTGGCAGACAGATTCTGAGGAAGCTTTCCATCCTTATTTCTTTCCATTAATGAAAGTTATGAAGCACTGCCAGTGTGAATACTGCCTGTAAACAAGAAGTGAGTGAATTCAATGCACTTCCCTAACCCCTCTCTTCCATGGGGCGAGTTGGACACGCAACAGATAAAAGTGACGCTATGACAACAAACGTCGGAGGCATATCCATGCAGACTATTTAAATGAGACAAAGCATTTTAGAAAAGAGGAGAATTAAGGTTTCCCATACATGCAAAGGAACTCCTTTTGCTTCCTCCCAATGGCAAGAGCCTGCTGAATTCCAGGAGTTCATGCATTGCCTTCAATGGGCAAGGCAACTGGAAAGGTGATTAGAGACCGTAGGAAAGCACGGCATGTGCTCTCATGCCAGCAAATGTGAGCTTCTCATTTGGGTATGAGAACAGCAAGCTAAAAGAGTAGGAGCGGAAATCCAGAATGCTGTACCCTGAAAATATCTCGCTTCTCTGAGCAGGGACACACCAAAAGCAAACACTGAACTATCCTGTAGCCCTTCAAAGTAAAAACCTTTCTAAAATGACTTCCACCTGATGCACTCCTAGGCTCTTAGAACAGATTGTTACAAGAGCAATCAAGTATTTTGGTTTTTTTCTAGCAAGATATTAGCAGCAGATGAAGAATTACACCCTCCAAACAATTAATGCAGCCTACGGCCTGGCCAAAAAAATCATTCTTTCCAAAAAGTCCTATAGACAGAATGCTGCAGCAACATTTCAAAGCTGCTCCCACATCCGATGACAACAACAATAAAACACTGCTATTTTTCTTACCTCATAAAGTTGTCATCTCAGCACAGCTAAACATCTTCATTGCCACCCAGCCTGTAAACATCCTTATGTGAGGAAGGTTATCAAATAGGTCATGGAGAAGCAGCTCTCACATTATCTAGAGTATTATCTAGAGCCCTCAGGTTTCCTGGAGCCCTTTCCGTCTGGTTTAAGACATGGTAATGTTACAAAGACACAGCTATTTCTTGGCCATTGCTAGTCTCTGATTTAC
Organism: Struthidea cinerea; assembly: GCA_013397865.1. Lineage (NCBI taxonomy): Eukaryota > Metazoa > Chordata > Aves > Passeriformes > Corcoracidae > Struthidea > Struthidea cinerea. The sequence continues at coordinate 634,518 of VZTI01003262.1, forward strand.
TGGCTTCTACTAATGGATAAAGACTAAGTGCTCAATCTAATCTGACCTTTCAGGCGTGCTGGCTGTCAGGGTGGTTTGCAGCCACCCCTTCTATTTTAACAGTGTCCCTCTAGGAAAGTGCAGCAATCTCAGAAGGAGAATACATTCCCTTTGGGTTACCAGCTTTAATTCTGTGCCCTTCACAACTTCTACTGGTAAATGTGGTAGATTAGGCTGCTGCTTCTGGGAACAGGAGCAAGCACTCCACTGTCCTAATCCTCTTCTAGCAAGCCCTCCTTCAAAATGACCTGCATTGGATAGGTAGCATTCCGTGTAGCGTTTATACCAGTTTGATAACCTTCTTTAGTATCTATTTGCCATGCCAGCCTCTAGGCCGCTGCCAGGCGCTCCCTCCCCTGCTTTTGTCAATGTTACTAAAACAAGGAGGCTGCAATGTTCTCTTCTGCAGATTCACTTTTAGAGGTTCTGTAATCAAGTTTTCTGGCATTAAAATTGAGACTACATGAAATATGGATGCCTCGAAGTATTAAAAAATGAAGTGGGCAGGAACACTATCTCTAAAGATCAGCTTTACCCATTTAGAAGCAATGTATTCCCAGATTCTGGGTCCCCTTAAAGCCTTCTCTCTTTGCACAGCCAAGTGCCTGCACCTCATCAGCAAACAATGGAAGAGATTCAAGTAGCAGGATCCTGCCCAGTTCACATTTATTTAACCCTTTGTTGCCACTATATTCTTTTCACCAGCCTTCCTCTTTATGTCTAAAACAGATGCTGAGATTGTTGGTACCAGAGAGTTAATCTTATTAATAGTTTCTGTGTTTATTGTCAGAGGGACTTGGTTACACTCTCTTCTCTGGGCCAGTAGGTCAGGGGATTCAAGTTCCCCACTGAGGCTTGGAGCAAATCTCCATGCTGACTGTGCACCTTAGCCTGGAAGAGGGGGAATATGCTGCACTGGTACAGACTTTGAATTTCCAATAAGACATTAAAGCAAGGCCTGTACTGTCTTTTTCAAATATATTCCAGGTAGAAATTACCGAACCACTTCTGCAGCAGGGAATTTGATTGCACTTCACTCCCTTTGCATGATGGGAAGATGTGAGTTTGTGTACCCCACACCAGGAACCAGATCTGGCTAATTTACTTCATTGCCACCCAGCAGGGAAGTGTCCCCTTATATCCCTTAGGAAAGATGGTGGGGAGGCAGAGTGTTAAGTGTCTGGGAGCAGAGCCTGTGTACTTGAGGTACAGGGGTCTGACACACTCACTTCAGACCAGCAGTAAGTAACAGATATGTATTGGAAGGAGGAAAAAAACTATGAGTCCAAACTCTTTCATAGTATGGACTGATGACTGAGTTAAAAAAAAGGTGAAAGGAAAGGAAGGGAAAAAAGCTGAGGAAGATTTTCTTTGGGCTTTACTTGGAACTATCCCTTTGTCTTCACTAAATGGGAACTTCAGGAGTTCATCTCTGCCTTTCACCCACCACTCCTCTGTGCTGGAAGAAAGCAGCAAAGGGGGTAAGAATGGAAAAGTGCTTGTGCTCAAGCATTTCCAAATGTTTCACAGCCATAAGCATTTACTGGTTCTCACCCTCCACCCTATCACCACTCCCTCCATATAAAATCAGAGACTGAGCTCCGGCATCCAGGAAAGAAGGAAGCCTTCTTCTCCTTTTTAAAAACCTGCATGTCCCTATGCAAAACTTACAATGCACTAGCACTCAGCTAGGACAACTTGCCAAAAGGTAATGTCAAAAAGCTGCTGAAAGTAATGTCATTCAAAGATATCCCAGAGAGTCAGGTCATTTGGTGTGGAAAGCAGGCAATAGTTCTTTCTGGGCTCATGGATATAGGGAACTTCATCTTGACTGAAATGAAGGATTAGCAAAACTATTCTCCCACAATACCCCCTGCCTTTTATACAAACCCAGCAGTTACTTTCCACTCCATTCTCTGTGTAAAACAAGGCTGAAATATGATATTTAAATTATTCCCAAGGATGCATTTGCTGAAAAGGAAGGCATGAGCCAGATCCTCCCATGTGCTTGTTCTTTGTCAGCGTCGTGAATTTTGGATCATTATATGGAGGGAGAGAGCACACTAATTCCTAACATTGCTAGTGTTTCAATGAGCACTGCTATCAATCATTTAGGTTCTCACTCTCTCTTAATATTTGGATAAGTAAAATTGCCAATAGTGCAACAAAATCAACCAAAGTCAGCCCACAGAAAAAAAAAACACCGCAAAACAATAGGATTGAATGCAGACCATTGTCTATTTCTGTACAGAACAGAAATAGTAAACCAGCATGAGTGTGTGAGAAGAGCTTGTGCTTAGACGGAGCTGTGGCGCGGGGGGTGAGGAGCTTATAAATGCAGGCTGCCATACTGCAGTCCCACTTCACTGCTGGCAACTTGAATGGCTGGGTGCGTTGCCGGGTCATTTAAACACTCTGGGTCCGAACCCAGCTTCACTGCAGATATTCCCTCTGCTTTACATGGACGCTGCGAAGAGACGTTTGTTGGTATATCCAAGAATCAAACAGTCTTCAGAAACTTTCGCTCATGCCATTGTTTTCAGGAAGAAAAATAACTGCTGCAAACTGCATTAAAAATGTGCATTTTCTTCTTTGCAGTTAAGCCTGTTGCTGTTCCTTGATTTACCAATAAAGAGAACAATATTGGAATAACTAGTACATTTTCATATGCAAGATCTCAAACCCCCTCCCCCCCCCCAAAAAAAGAGAATTTAGGGGCTCTAGAAAGGCACCAGATCTATGTGCCCAAAGTAGGGTACTCCCTGTTACGGCATTGCCCATGAGTGATTTCCTCATGCATCTTGCAATTTGGGGTTCGGTTCATTTAATGAAGCACAAAATTCTACATTTCTGCAGCTCTAGGAGATGTTTATCTCCCATTTTCAAGACACTTCAAATTCTTACAGCTGGAGATAAATCTTGAAAACATGAGCCAACAAGTCTATAAGAAGAGTCTATAACAAAAAAAATGTTTACTTTTTTAAAATCTTTTTGGCTCTAATCAAGAGTAAGGCACAGACATTAATAAAATTGATAATAAAGTAGGTGTTCCTTTTGCTTGACATCTGGTTTTTCATCCTGTGGGAGTATGTGGAGACATGATTTCAAGTCATGCTTTTAAGGTTTTCTCTGTGTCCATGAGGGCTAGTAATGCAAGTTTTCTTTTTAAATGGAGCATCAAAGTCTTCCAGAGCCAGTATTTGAAGAAAAGAAAGACACAGTGATGCTCTCAGTAATAATACTGACATTCGAACTGAAGTGATAATAATAGAAGGCCAGAAAGGGTCTCTTATCATCTTGGCAGAACTCAATTACCTCTTTTTTCAACATCTGTCTTGGTACTGTGGTTACTTTCCAGCTCTACAAGTGTAGCTTTTCACATGTTTTTCTCAAGTGGCAGAACCAAGTGAACTGTTACATATGAATGATAGAGAAAAATATATTGAGCTGTTTGACCTAACTTTGAGATTTCATGATGTCACTCTGCAGATTTGGTGTGGACCTGCCAGTGAAGTTTCTGGGTTCACTTTCCTGATGGTGGCAGCCACCTCCACTACGTGAGCTGTGCCCAGGAAAAGGGCTGCTGCCTGCATGTCTCTTTTCACCAGAAATTACTTACACATGAAGAAAATAATGGGGATTTTTGCTTGTGTTACAAATGTGTGTATGTATTTGCTTTGCATTTCATAGTGGTAAGCTGCAATTGTGGGGAGAGGGAAGTGTAAATGACGTTAGCTACTGTCAAAGCCTTTGGCTCATTCCTGGCATCCTGGCTAATGCCTGGGTGGTTGTGAGAGGTAGTTCACATTGGAATGGTGTGCTTGCTTTTTGTTCTTGCTGCTGCCTATCCCAGTTAAGAAGCTTTCCACCCACAGGAGATGGCTGACTAGAAGGGATTGGGACCCTGCTTCAACATCTGCTCTTTTAAATAAAAAGGGGGAAAAAAAAGCTGGTAAATAGTCCTTGCCCCGGTGCAGGGGTGGCTGGATCACAGCTGCAGCTGAGCACAGCCCGGCCCTCTGGGCAGGGAGGGATGGGTCTGGCTGACACGCTGGCACTGGCAGACTGCTGAGGGACCCATGTCCAACCTTCTTGGCTGGAGGGGAGTTGACTGGGAGAATCATTAGGCCTTTGGGGAGGGAGGGAGAGAGGAACAACCTGCTAGCTAACACATGGTAAAAGGCTTCCACCTCTCAGCTTTGGAAGTCTTAAAAACAAAGTCCCATATGTGTGGCATTCACTTAGTAATGCACTAATAAAGCAAAAAAAAAAAAAAATTGCCAGGATAGAAGTTAATACTTCTTTTAAAATGAATGTGTATGTTAAAACTCATATGGAGAGTTTGGAGAATAACTAATGTAGATCTAATAAATACCTCACTGTTTTGAAATGATTTAGAAGTCACCTTCTTCAGCTGGTACTTAGTCCCAGTGAAACTAGTGGCAAAACTTTAATTGGTTTCAGCGTAGCTAAAACTTCTCTGTTACATACTACATCCTTTTTGGGGAGCAATCTGGCACATTCAAATCTACCAAGACTATCCGTTTTTGTGAGAACTGAGCACTGGCGTCAGCATTTAAAAGGAAGTGCACCTAGGAAGATCATTTTGTGCTGAAAAAATTAATTTTTTCTATCTCATGTTGGTTTAGTAGAAGTACCACAATATTTTTTTTTCAAACTTGTCTCTTTCTGGTCTATTCTACAGAATGTGCTCTGTGAAACACAAAATAGCACAGGACACAGGATTTTCTGGGCTATGTCACTGGTCAAGAGAATTGTTTATCAGTTCTGACACAGGGGCATAGATATTTTCTTAAATTTCTTCACCTTGTCCTAGACAGATTTCCCCAAACCCCCTCTGCTTTTCTTCTCCATTCATGTTTGTCTTTTCTCTCTATCTGAAATCAGGATGTGGATTTCTTTCAAGTGCCTTTAATGTTCTTTTTTTCTTTTGTTTTTTTCTTGTTGCTTCTTAAAGGGTTGATAAGTCTGAAAGTTAGAAAAGATGAAAATATGGGAATTAAGCCATGTTATCCCAAGCAGAATGAAGCTCAATTTATTGGTTTAAATTTTGGAAAATGGAAGATGAAGTCTAGAAAATTTATTAAATAGAGACTCTGATAAATGCTGACAGATTTGGTAAAAAAATAAAAACACATTATAAAGAACCATATTTCCACTAAAGAATTGCTTTTTAACTGTGGTTGAGTTTGCCACAGCTGACTTCTTCCTCTCAAATCATATTTCAGATGTACTTACTCTTTCCCTTCCATGAAGCCTGAGCCAAGGAGTGACACATGTGGTGCCTGTTGTAATATCAGGTCCTATGTCTGAAGATTGAGAAAAAGCCAGTATAGCACTTCGTTCTCCCGTGTTCACCACGACTGCTCATTTAACACCTTTTCTCTAACCATGGCCGTGACCACTATTTTGCCTTGAAATCCCTAAATGGACACATTGGTTTTGTTCTGTATCTGGCTTGTCAAAATCTTGGTGAAAAGATGTTGTCATGGGCTGAAACTTGTTGGGATAAATGGGAACAAGAATAAATTGGTGTAAGATTTAAGTCAAAATTATTTTGAGGCTGTTGCAAGTTTGTTTCACAGGGCTTTTTTCTCTTCAGGCATTCCCAGAGCTAGGTCCATGTCCAAATCTGATGCAGCTGAAAATGGCTGTTTTCAGCTTCAGGACATCCAGCCAGGACACTGTAAATACTTAGGGATGTGAAAACTTCACACATTCTGCTGATTTTGCAGCACCACTTACCTGCTTGCAGTGAAGCCCAAGCTGAAATAACTTACTGCCTCAAAGCTGTATGTACTGTTTTGCAAGAACTTACACTGTACAAACTTACTTGTCAGTAGTCTCACCTCCTTAGGTCATTTAAAACACTGAACTGAAGGATATTCTTGAGGTGTTTGACAGTGTTTTAAAGAAGTTTTTTAATTTCACTGAAAATTAATTGACTGTATTCCTAAATAACTTCTGAAAATGAATTTACTTATGTTTACTGAGCCATAACACTAATCCTGCATTTACCTAATTTGATGTTCGTGTAGTCACATCTACTTCCACATGAACAAACTTAATGCTGTTGAAATCACTGTGACCATAGAACTGAATTTAAATCAGTCAGCTGCTTACCTGCTGTGCTTAAGCAGGGTGTCTGCAGGGAAGATGAAGAAAGGAAAATCTTCTGCCTCCTGTTGCAAGGGACCTCCCCTTGACATGCCAGTGGGACTGGTACCAAAGTGCCCACGATGACAGCCAGATGCTGCAGAGCATGCTGCGTTGTGCTGGCAGTGCTCTCCTCCCTCTGCACTGCCCTTGCTTTTGTGATAGCTCAGGCAGGCTATCACTGTGCAGCATGTCTTATCTCGCTCTATCAGTGCCAGCTCCATGGTGCTCTCTGACCTTTTCCAGTCCTGATGTGTGTGAGCTGATAGCAGCTTAGGACTAGCTTGTGCCAAGATTTTTTTTTTTTTGTTCTGTGATGATGGATGAAACATGATGTAGCTCAGCCTTGTGCTGTGCTCTTCTGATCTGCACAGTGAATGACTGAGAACTTGTCACAGTTCTAAGAGTGTTGAATTGACTTGTAAATAATGGGAACAGTTATTAATAGCCATTAAATACTTTCTTTTCTGCAGTTCTGTCATCTTTGTTTATTCCCTTTTTTTCTCTGCTCAAAGGCAGAAACTGGTAAACACGTAAAACTGCAGCTTTCCGCATCATCACTTTAGTCAATTTAAAATCCAGTACTTGAATTTAACTATCTGTAAGGGCTTGGATGCCATATTTCAGTTTATGGTGTCTACTGAATGTCTTTTAAACATAATCTGTCTTAAAATGAGACTTTTCTCTGCTTGCCTTGCCTCTGTCAGGAGCCCAACTGTGGAGCATCAGCGGTGGTTTGGTCTTCCACACCAGCTACTTCTGTTGTGCCGTACCCGGCCATACCCGTCAGCCCCAAGCCACATTTCCTGCGTGCCCCAGCCTGCTCTTGGGGAGTTCAAGCTCTTGGGGTGGAACAGGGGTGCCAGGGTGGGTGCCAGTGAGTGGTGGTCACGGGCAGAGGGAGCACACTGTTGGGAGGATGTCGCTGCCAGTAGCAGAAGAGCTCCGTCATACAGCAGGAATCTCTGCCCTGGGTGACGGACAACGCTGATTAGAAAAAGGCTAAATGTCAACATTGTTCTGAACTGGTAACTGGCAATTTTCCAAGAGCATTTTAGACATGAGACTTTGGAGATTTTCTCCTCCCAAGCTGCTGTCCCTTCTCCTCCTCCTCCTCCTTTTCCTTCTCCTCCTCCTTCCCCCTCTAACCACTGTAACTCATTCTGTCAAGAACTGAGTGCTGTCCCTTCAGACCTTCAGATAAATCCTTTACAGCAACAATTTAAAAAGCTGCCGTAGTGTCTCTTTCTGTCTGTCTGTCTTTCCTTCTTGCCTTCCTCCTTACTAATTTATTTTGTGGCGAGGGGAAGGTGGCTCTGTGAGCAAGGTGGGGGTGGTGCAGAGCAGAGGGGTGACAGCCATGTTTTGACACGTGGCTTTCCATTTTTGCAGAGGTCATTAGCACTCTGCTTAGTGACCAGAAGTTGATTACAAACACCGTGTAGCAGTGATGCTTTGCCAAAACACTTGGAGAGGAGATCTGCTCTTATGCTCCCCTTGTCCAATTTGTTTTAAAATATATTATTACCAAAAAGATTTAAAGAAAAATTTATTGCTTGCAAAGAGGGACCCAAATCCCCAGGGCAGAATAAATAAAATAAAAACATGAGAAGTGCATTTATAGTCCTCCTGAAAACAAGAGTGCAGTCTTAAAAAGGTTTCCTTAAAATGAAAAATGAATGACTGAGTCGCCAACTGCTACTAATCTAAAAGTTAGTGCTTTTGATAGTGATGACTGTGCTGCTAACTCTTCGTTAGCAAGGGTATTTAGTTGTAGAATAAGAGTGCTTTATAGAACATTTGCTCCCCTGTGGTTTAGAAATTAGCCTGTATATGGAATAAGTGAGCAAAGATGGAACGTATTTTCCATTGCCCCAGTTATTCCTATGCGTGTGTGTGTGTGTTGGTGTGCTTTTGCATGTGTGTGTCTGTGCACTAATAGCTTTGTGGTGATGATGGAGATGATCAAGATGATACAGAATGGAAATACTGTGTGATTTTCTGGAGTCAGCCTTTTAGGACTCCCTTTAGATGGGAAAGGCAGGGATTTCTGGAAAGCAGGTTTGCCAGCAGGCTGCACTTAAGATCCTTAGATGGTATTTACTGCAGAAAAGTACATTACTGTGATGTGTTTGAATCTGGAAATAATTTTTCCCACAAGGGAGAAAACACCTTGTCATAAAATATAGTGTATTTTACTTGTTTATTCAGTGTTATGTTTTTCTAATAAATTGTGGAGTTAGCCTTGTTTTCATTTATGTTAGTGGAAGATTTTCACCTGCATTCAATCTAGTAATATTGACTGTATCTAGCTCTGATGTTCAGTGAGAGATTTGATTTCCAAAGCTTGTACTGGCATTTCTGAGGGTCAGAAGCTGCAGCTGTTCCTCAAGCCGTCAACAGCAATGTGAGCCCCAGCAAAAAACCTGTAAAACCTTTTTCTCCTACACACAGTTTGTGTGTTTTCAGCCCCTGTCACACTTTGGCTGAGGACCCTATCCTCCACCCTCCAGTGGTCTCTGGGCAGAAGGAGCAGAGACATTGAGGAAGAAGTACACTGGTATTTTCCTCCAAGTGTGGCAGAAAAACAACGTGTGCTGCTGGGGTAAGAGCCAGGGAACTACATGGGCAGAACTTTCTGTTCAGCTGCCAGATCTGTTTTTTAAGAGCAGCTGGTAATGGGGAAATGAGTCTTTCAAACTGACTAGAGTCTTGCTTGTACTCTAGAAAATGAGTCTATTTTCTTCTGTCTACAACCTACTGAAGGGAGTACTGTTCTCTTCTCTTTCCTGGAAAAAGACCTAGGAGAAATCCCATTTTTCCGTATTGTTTGTTGAGCTGCCATCTCTGCAGGTGAAGTCAAGCCTTTCCCTGTGCCACTGTACACTTAACATCATCACCTTTTTGTCAATTGGTTGCAGTGTTGAACTGATAAATGGCTTGTGCCTTGGAGCAATGTCTTAATGCAATTAATAACAATCCTTTAAGCAGAATTTATATTTCTTTAAATTGAAAGTGCTGATAGCAATAAGGAAACCTCCCCTTAGGACCCATGGTGGTGAAAAACCTTGGAGGCAAGAGAAGGAGGTCTCTTGGAGAGACTGTATGTACAGTAACACGTCGGCAGCCTGAGCTGATTCCAGTTATTCCATCTCAGTGCAGCGCTGGACGTCCTTGGCAGAGTGACAGCCAGGCCTTATTCATTGAAACCCTTCCCGGCACTGCGGCCACAAGAACACCCCAAGTATTTTAAGTTAGCTACGTAGGTCCTATTCTTAACTTTTCATCTCATCAGATACTTTTCTTATTAGAACTTGAGAGCCTTCCCTCTAAGGTAATGATGATGTACATTAAACATCCGTGATCAAGTCCTAGCTTGTGTGTTTCTAATGTGTTATGACTGTGATCTGTGCAATAGCTGTACTCCAGCCTTGCTGGGCCATGTGACATAATGGCATTTTTAATTTCCTCCTTCCAGCACGATTGTCTGTTCGCATGTAGGAAATTACTTTGTTTTTCGTGTTAATTGGTAGCATGACCTGTTTCAGCAATTCACCATCTCAAAGGTATGTCTGAGATCTCCAAATGACTCACTGACATAAACGCAGATGAGCTAAAGCCACTTGTGTTACAGAAGGGCTGAAAGCCAAAGCAGAGTATCTTGATATCCGAGATAGCCTTTTAGCCTGCAGGACCGTGAGCCCGTGGCCCACTTTGTTAATGACTGCATTGAAGTCTAGTGGCAAATGGTAGGTTGTAAGAGGCAGCCTGCAGAAGTAGTCATGTTAAATTCATGGCCTCTAGCTCACTTGATCAATTGCAAGCTGGTAGACATTTATTTAAAATTTATACCACATGAATGTCTGAGGTAATAGGTGAATACTGTAAAGGGTTTATTTAAAAGAGTATTTGACCAGTAGGGTCTTTGGAGATCAAATATTTCATTTTCAAGGGTGTCCTGCATATTTGTAGTGGAGGAGGGGGAAGTAAAGAGGGATTTGGATAATGCGAAATACCACAGAAAGCAAGATTTTCCAAGGAAAACACCAGGAAGCTTGGTATGAGCATTTAATGTATGCTGAAGTTTTTAAAAGGAAACATTAATGGTGAAACATGCCCTCAAAGGACAAGCCAGCAATAAATTTTGTGTCACAAAATTACCTGTCAGTGAGATTATGTTTAAATAACGTAGAATTGTTCCTGCTTCTTGAGGGGTTGGGAGAAACTTCATGGGAGATTGTTCAAAGTATTCAGAATTATGTGCACAAATCCCATTAACAATAATGGGATTTGTGTGTTCAACCCTGCTCAAATGGCATTGAAAAATGCGGCTGTTGGTTGTTCTTCCCCAAAGCACTGACATAGCAAGGGAGCAATGAAATCCAAAATATTTTCATTTAAGATTTCTCTTTTTTTATTACCTTCCAGACGCAGAGTATCTGACTAGCAGCCCATGTGTACGGCATTATGATTAAAGCTTACAGGCAATTCTCCTTCTCCCTGGGTCAGGGGTGGGGTGGGAAATAACAGCAACAGCAAAAAATCCCACCAAACAGATTTGACATGTCAGCATTCCCATTATCTGTGTCAATGGGGAACATTATTACATAAAAGATCAGCAGGACCATGAGCATTTTGAATGAGTGGACTCCTGTAAAAGGGGTTTGGTGTGTTTTTTTTCTGTAACGTCCTTACTTAAAAAAAATCATAGTCTTTGTTTTGACGTATTGTAGATGAGACCGAGTTCTTATAAATTAAAGTATAAGGCAGAGAAAGCTCCAAAGGTGGAAGGCAGAGGAAGAAAGGGGAAAAATTTACAATTAAGTCAACTATGACTGAACATGTTGCCATGGGATTTGATCTTATCCTATTTACAAGAGAAAACTTATGACTCATGGGTTCTAAATGATAGAGTCATTACTCATTTATGGAGTAAAAAAGATGGATACCTTTTATGGGATTTTTATAAATAATGATTACTTCCCCATATTTTTGAATACTGAGCAAAGACATGCTGCAGTCATAAAGCTCTCTGCATGCATGGCTTCTGTGCAGACTTTTTGAGAAGTATTTAGTGTTAAGGGATTGTTTCTGTTTTCAAGCTTTATTCTCCATGGGGTTCTGCTCACTGCCAGTGCTGAGTTGTAATCCTTATTTCACAAAATCACAAAGGGAAAGCAGGATAGGTTTTGCCAAAATCCAGACAGATGATACCTAAATACCCTGTAGTGCAGTTCAGGATAGACATGTAAAAGATATCTTTTTTGAAATTATTTTCTTTCCACCTAAGCCTGGAAGGGCTCTGCAGTGTTCCAGCAGTGCTGGTTGCCAGTGGTCTGTTGTGATGGTCACGATGCTGCTTATCATGTACTTTTGCCTAGTCAAGATTTTTCAGCTGTTCCTGAGGAGCGTAAAAGACTTAAGCCTGGCCCTGCACCCTTTCTGGACACTGTTGACTTGTGGCTTATCACCCTGTGACTCTCTGGTCCAGCTTTAGTGCTGTTTCCTTCTGCTGGTCTTTGTTAGGTACAGTTAATGCCTTCTTTTATCTCTACCACTGCCCTCACTCACAGGGTTATTCAAGGGTAACCATTATGATCTGTTTTTGAGCTCTGTCGTTTTGCCCCGGGAGGGATCCGTGCTGTTATCATTGTGCATGTGAAGTGTTGGCCTCTTGTGCTGCTAACCTTCCTATACAGGTTTAGGAAGTACACATAACCTTTAATAGGAAAGAGGTCTCTGCGTATTAGATTAGAATCTGATTTGGTGTGAGAGAAGTCTGTTTAAGAGCTCGTGTAATGTAGACAGTCACAGAAAAACCCATCTTCTTTTGAAATTTTGATGTATGACAGCTGGGTAGATACATTAGGAAAATGGATTTTTCAAGGGGAGCAATTGTAGTTTTAAATTTTATTGTTTGATGCACAGCCTTTGCAGTAATGTTTCTCCTTGGGTGGGCAGTAATTTTAAGATGGCCACAACTGGCTTCTGACTGAGTTCAACTCTGGAGTGTTCCGGATCCTAGAGATCAAGCCCCGTTATAAATTTTGCATTTGAAGTTATGCATGTTTTCCTGAGGCTGAGTATGTGAAGAGGAGAGGATGTGGGAGCAGTGAATGCTACATTCGAATCTTGGGTTACAATCTACCTGTAATATCTTTCCAGTTGTGTTTGTGTGTCCATTTTTTTCATATCCATGAAAGTATCTCTCTCTGAAAATCAGACACACTTCTACAGAGAATTAATAGATGTGGATTCTTGAAGCAGCTGGCCGTGTTATTGAGATAAGCTTCCAAGGCTTTACTTGATTCTCCGGAGAAAAGAAACAATTGGAAGAGAAGCATAAAATGAGTATGCTCGTACAACAAAGACATCCCATGGATGTAGAGATTGGAAAACCTTTGTTCACATTCATTCCTACCACCTGTCTAGTTGTGTATCTTTCTTGTTAATTCTGTTTCTGTGGTAAACCCTGTGTTTGTGGGAGATTATGGCTTTTAATGTACTGAGCAGTAATACCTAGTATTTGACTTAATGTGATTCTAGCTGGCCTATGGCTTCCTAAGTGTTACAATACATTCACACATTTTAGTAGTTGCTCCAACTCCTGCAACCAGTCAAAGAGTTGCCCTTGACATGGTAATACTGTCCCAGAAAAAATGAGAATTAGAATTTGTATTTTCTCCTCTTTTCTGTAGATATACCTGTACCAATGAATTGCAATCTGTAGGGAATCCTTTGAAGAAAATGGAAATTACTACTTATGGGAAACAACGTGCAAAAGACAATACAATTGTAGAGAAAAAGAGAGAGGATACTTCAAGCCTCTCTGGAATAGCAAAAGCTTCTTACTTCTAGTATTCTTTTATTTGCACTACCCAGTGCTCAGAGACCCCTACTGCAAGTTAAAAGAAGCATTAAAACTTCACACATGCTTTAACTTGAGGATGTGGAGAGAATTCTGGACAGCCCTATTGTTCCTGTGAGCAAAGCCAATAAACTATTACCCAAATCCTTTTCTGCTTTGGTGTCAGACAAGGAGATCAGCCAAAAGGCTGGACTTATCTGGCGTGTATTGGGTGTCAGTTATGAACAAAACCTTGGTTCCAGCTACCAGAGTCATATCTCAGAGCTGCTCTCAACAAGTTAGATCAAGAAAGCTGTCGGGTTTTTAAAAAAACATTCTGCTCTGTGCAAGTGAACTAATGTCAGTTGTGTTCTGGACGGCTGTTGGACGTCGCAGCTGTAACAACAAAAAGTAAGATTTTCTTTTTAACATCATACTTCAAAAGTTAAATTAAAAATTCTCTTGCAAAAATAACTCTGTAATAAATAGAGCATGCATCAATAGATGCACCAAGGAAGGGCAATCTGCACCTGATATAATAAAAATATTTCTCATGAAACTTCTGTTCAAAGAAGTGGAGCATTTAGTTGTGATGGGTGACTTCTCTACAGAATTTTAGAATTCACTTATGGGATGGAATTTCTGTTATATTAATGTCCCATTTACACCATTTTGGCTTCATAGAAGGTACTTAAAAATATATGAAAATCTGGTCTATAGAACATTTTGTGCTCCGAGAATAATCCTTTATTAAATTTTACAGGTTGCCACAGTTTTCAGGTCCTTTTCTGTGGAACTTAGAAATTTTAATAATTTCTAAATATGGTAGGCACGTGTGGCTTTAATTTGCAGCAAAGCATTCAACACTTCCTGTTTTAGAATTGCACTTAAGTGCAGGCTAAATTTGTGCTTACAACAGCACAGAAGGATGCTGAAATATCCTGAAAACAGTTGGCAGCATTCAAACTATATCAAACCTAAATTCTCCTCTGGCCTGTTGGACAGAGGTGATTCTTCTGGCAAACTTTTTTTGGCTTGTAAATGCTTAGCATGTGGCTAAATCACTGCCTGATTGAGAACTGCACTTGAGAGGAAGGTGTCTGACCTTGCACCAAGTTGGTGTTTTAAGCTGGTTTTTATTTTCTCTCTCTCTTGTGGTCCCCCATTGTGGTTTTCTAAATACTTGTATATAGCTCTTCAGCTATAGACAATAAAATTATAATAAAATTCCATTGTTTGAAAAACACCCTAGATTTATCCTACAGGTCATATATGTGAACAACTGGCAATGTTGCATGAAGCTTCCAATAACCTTATTTATTGAGAAATTAAATCTTTTCTTATAAATGAATACACCCATATTATTTTTTGGATAATAGTATATTAACTACTGTGACACAGTCTGCTGTGAACTAACTTCAGATGTTTATGTTAAGTGATCTGAAAAATATCTGTGTGGAGATTGATTTTGAAAGTACACATGATTCTGCAAACTGAACCCAATGATCTAGCACACTTTAATCAAGAGCTGTTTCACCACCCTGTTGTGGTGTGCCATAGTGTCTCCTGTTACAGAAATAAATATCATATCTTGATAAACAGAGAGAGGTTTTTCATTTGTTGTAGAAACAAGATGTGCCTTGATAACAGAAATGTCTTGCCTAGTGTCACAAAATTTAGTTTCCATACATTAAACCAAAGACCTGAAGAGCTATGGCCTCATAATACTGGTACAAGTGGCAAAATGGAAGTGCCTGATTTCTGCTCCTGGTACTGGAATGATGCCCCAGGAAAGGTGTAAAATGGCGTGAGGTTCTGCAAGCATAAACCAGGTTATACACATGCTGCTGATCTCTTCATGTGCTTGAAATCCTGCTTACACACATTACTACCCATTTTGCACAGGGATCATTTAAGGAGAGGGAAATCTTTCACAGTCTAGCACCAAGAAATAAAATAAAAGATGATGAAGAGCTGTAGGCTGGTGTCACAATTAGAGAGAATGCCCCCCCTGTCTCCCATGGCTCCTGCTCATACATGCACCTCTATGGCTGTTATATCACAGCTCCTGACACTGCATCACTTCTGTTCATCACTTTCTCTTCAGTTCTAACTAAATCTAAATAACTTTTGATTTATTAGCTATTATTCTTATTTATCATAATTGTTATATTTTTCTATTATTGCTGCATTTTCATCATAGAAGGGCAAGATGTTGCTCAGAGGTGCTGTTTTTTCCCCCCTTCACTTAAGGATTTCTCTGTCCTTTTTCCCTCTCCTTCATGTCCCCGGATTATTACACTGAGAAAACTTGTCTCTTCTGTCTACCAGTGACAGCCTTTAGATCAGGGTATTGTTTACTTCATAGCCTAAAAATGGCTCTTACTCCTTGATCTGACTCACTGTTTTACAGTACAGTCACTTACAGATCAGTTTGGTTTCAGATTCTCAAAGAAACAGATTCTATGGGGATCATTTGTTTCTGATCAAGAGATGGTACCAAACTAAAGTACACTGCTGGAAGGAATATCCTTTCAACTTGGCCTTTAATATAAGGACCCTCTGACAATTGTTTCATGACATTTGAATATCTGTTTCACCCTTCTGAAAACTTTTTGGGATGAGTTTAAGGAAAAAAATGGAGAAATGCGGACACTCCCATGTCCTGTGAGGTATTGTTTACTGCTTTTTTTTCCAAGATACATAGGTAATTTCTTTGTGGATGGAAGATTTTGCTCCTATCTGTTCTATGAATTTTCTTTTTCTAAGAGTGGTGTGGGGGGAAAGAATCTGAATCAAACCCCACATTGTCATACAATTGTAACTCGGTGTTTGAAGTAACTGTTTAGCAGTTTTGAAGATGGTTTTCTTTGTGTTTTTTAGCTCAAAAGTGGAAGGGTTGGGAGCACTGTGGTACACTGTGCTCACTCAGTCCTCCTGATGAAGTGGTTAATTAATGGTTCTTTATTACCTGACATTTCTTGGTTTTTTGGAAGAATGGTAAATACTGCAGAGAGTTTATATTGCTGTATCATCACTACTACCTGACATATTCCTCTTAATATTAGTTTGGTTTTTAAATTTTTTTTTTTTTGTCTTTTTCATTTTTAAAGAAATGATTAATGAAAAGATATTAGCCTGCATGGCAAAGTAATAATACACTGTCTGTAAGAAAGGAGAGAGTCCCTGGACCTATGTACTGCAGACCTCTAACATTTAGCCAAGCCCCATCCAGATGCTGATACGTGATCGAATGTTTCTGTCTGCTGAATCCCAGACAAGCAATGAAAAGCTCATGCTGTGCAGAGGATCCACGAGGGAGAAAACACATGTACACATCTAATTAAAAAAAGAAACCCACCCCCAACCCTGAGTACAGCCCTGTGATGTCCTCTCTATTTTAGCTGAAGGTGTCATACTGTTGAAGGGTGTGAGGAATGCTCTAACAGTATTTAGTAGTACTGCTCTTCTGTAAGGCACCTGCTTGCTTCAGGTGAAGTTGTTGTTACCCTGCGCTGTGTTACTTACAAGTAAAATGTAAGGATAACTTCTTGTATCCCTGCAGTGTTCTAAGGATTATTCTCACAAGTTAATGTTAGATTTAGAATGCTATTCCCAGTATGTTAAGAGGGTAACAGCAAGACAATCTAATTTTACCTCTTCTCATGGAAACCAGTGCTTCAGCCTTAACTTGTGAACACTCTTTAATACCAGGGACACACTCAAGGATAAACAGTCTGAACTTGCTGTAACTGCTAAATAATTTTTTTTACAGGAATGGCAGAAGGCAACAGTTTGCCTTTCCTTTTTTGAAGAAAGAAAGGGAAGGAAAATAAGGAAACAAAACCAGCCATGCCTTTTCCTCATGAAAAGAAGTGCAGAACACAGTCTGATAAAGATGACTTTCTAAAGCAGTTGTTTTTCTTACAAGAGAAAGGGAATAAAACATCTACAAGTTTGCTTACAGATTTTCCTTTAAGTGTGTGAAGGAGAGAGTATATGGATTTGCATTCTTGTATAGCAGCCTTTTGCAATCCCTCTGGCTCTTGCAGAGACTATTCCCTTCTATTTGACTTGGTATTAAGCACCTGAATGTCTGGATTGAGGACCATGCTGGGGTCTGCCATATGCTGACAAGCAGTCAGCGAGGTGAGAATGAAGCACTTGGGCATCACGCAACACGTGTTCCACAGATAACCTAGAAGGAATTTTCGCTTAGTTAGGGTTGTCCTCAGGCTATCCCAATAGCTTACTCCCTATGCTCTTTTCAGCTAATTATAAGAGATAATGCTATCGCCAGGCTTTTCGGTTTTTTGTGTATCCCCACAAGAGAATCTGATTAATGCCTATTATAGCATTGACTCTGTGAGAAGTCATTTAAATGAGGCTATCAATCTGCTGTCCAGCTGTTACAGATCCAAGTGGAATTTGAATTGACAGCAGAGCCTGAGAGGAGCTGTTTTATCTCTTTACCGTTTTTGGATGCATCACTTTAAAAGTGCATGGCAATAGATAGGGTTCCCAAATCTGTATTTCGGGACCTGACTTCCAAAGGAGGTGAACACCTGCATCTTTCACTGAGTTGTGCTGAAATTGCAGATGATGCCTCTGCAGATCAGGCTCACTGGAATTCTTGAAACAGAATTTCAGATGTGTGCTGTGTGGGCAACTACATCCAGGGATCCTTCTTGATCACCAGTGCTTCTCACACATACCAGCAGGGCTACCACAACCACCTTCTTCCCTCCACATGAGTGAAAATGGGAACTGAGATCCCTCAACAAGCAATTCAGCTTCCCCTTCAGATGACTAAAGCTTCCTTGATGCAATGGTTGCCACTCATAGAGGAGAGTGACCACCTTCCTTCCCGCCCACACTTCGTCGAGGCCTCCTGTTGCATGCTATGCTAATTTTTGAGTTACAGGGAAAATCACAGAGGTTTAATGGACGTCAAGGCAATAAGCCAGCAACTTCAGTAAATTTAGCTCTAAACAAGGGCAGTAGAAAGGAAATGCACTAGGATGTGAGAAGTAACCAAGCAAAAGAAAGCCCTTTAAAGTTTGAAAGAAGTTAATGCATTTACAATGTTGCCTGTATTTTGCGCTCTAGGCAGCAGGAGATGTGAGTGGAGGAAAGGGAAGGGAGGCAGTTCATTAATTCTTTAAAGATTTTGTTCTTTCCTAGAATGTGGTATTTTTCAAAGGCCGACGTTCAGTTACCACCCATGTGCTACCACTTCAAGCACAGAACATTTGTCTTTGTCTTTCACAGTGATCCACTTGATAAAATTTGTGATCCTTTTCTGTCAGCGATGCACTTCTAGAGTACTGCTAATAAGTTTTGGGACTTGCTTAGGAAATAAGACCTTTAGCATCTTCAAACTGCAGACAGCTTTTGAGGTGGTGGTGGTGGTGGTAAAGTCCTGTTACTTTGGCTGTGATCTAAAGCCTGTTGAAGTGAATGGGAGTCTTTCCACTTACTTCAATAGGCTTTAGATGCATATCCCTCCCTGTAAGCAGAGCTAAGTCTAAACCATGTAATTTTTGGAAGAAGACAGCATCACAGATTACATTTCCTGGCTCTGGACTTTCCTTTGTGTTGTCCTCAGGTCAAAACTTGTCTTCAAATTCTGTCTCTGCAATGTTTATTCTCACAAAAGGAGATAAAGGTCTTTGTTCCTCTAGAAGTCCCTAGATGACTAGATTGAACAAACAGAGCAGTAGTGTTCTCACTGTTTTCCATCACCTACTAAAGAGCAGAACCTTCTCCCTCCCCCAGCATTTCCATTTCCTCTACTTCCTGTCTTTGCAGATTGGGTAACAAATGCTGAATATTTCCTGAAGTTGACTAATGACAGGACGTTGGTGTCTGCAGCTGAGCAGTCTGGTTAGTGCTGGGTTGAATTCTTGACTGAAAGGAGGTGCTACAGCTGTGTTTATGGAGTCGCCGTGTCACCCCTCTGCCTCAGTATGCTTCTGTCTTTTTAATACCCTTAGGGTATGATATCAGCCTAGTCTAAGCACCCTGTGGGAAACAGACTTCAAATTACTTTTAATTTTATTGCACTATTACTAGGCCAAACTGAGATACAGTGTTTACATGGGTTTTTTCCACATTTTGCTCAATGAAGTCCATTAATGATTGGGGAAATCCATTTGTTGAAATGAACGGTTGTATCTGGTTTGTGCAGGTTTTGGTAGCAGGGCTGGCTACAGTGGTGGCTTCTGTGAGAAGCTACCAGAAGCCTCCCCTGTATCAGAGCCAATGCCAGCTGGCTCCAAGATGGAGAGCCAAGTCTGAGACCATCAGTGATGGTGATAGTGCCTCTGGAATAACAGATGTAAGATGGAAAAAAAGTTATTGCTCAGAAATGATTACATCCAGAGAAGGTAGGAGTGAGAATGTATGAGAGGAGCAACTCTGCAGACCCAAGGTCAGTGCAGTAGGAGGGGGAGGAGACGTTTCCAGGTGCTGGAGCCGAGATTCCTCTGCAGCCCATGGTGAAGATCCTGGTGAGACAGGCTGTCCCCTGGCAGCCCATGGAGGTCCATGGTGGGAGTAGAGATTCACCTGCAGCCCGTGGACGAGACCCACGCTGGAGCAGGTGGATGCCGGAAGAAGGCTGTGACCCCGTGAGAAGGCCATGCGGGAGCAGGCTCCTGGCAGGAGCTGCTGACCCATTGAGAGGGGAGCCCACACTGTGCAGGTTTGCTAGCAAGACTTGTGACCCCATGGGGGACCCACACAGGACAGTCTGTTCCTGAGGACAGCATCCCATGGATGGGATCCTACACTGGAGCAGTTTGTGAAGATCTGCAGTCTGTGGGAAGGAGTCATGTTGGAGAAGTCCATGGAGGAAAGTCTCCCATGTTCTCCCATACTGGAACAGGGGAAGAGTGTGAGGAGTCCTTCCCATGAGGAGGAAGGAGCAGCAGCGACAACATGTGATGAACTAACCACAGCCCCCATTCCCCAACCCCCTGTGCTGCTAAAGGAGGGGAGATAGAGAAATCAGGAGTGAAGTTGAGCCCAGGAGGAAGAGAGGGGTAGGGAGGAGGTGTTTTAAGATTTGGTTTTATTTCTCATTATCCTACTCTGATTTGATTGGCAATAAATCAAATTATTTTTTCCTCGAGCCTGTTTTGCCTGTGATGACAACTGATGAGCAATCTCTCCCTGTCCTTATTTTGACCCATAAGCCTTTTGTTGTATTTTCTCTCCCCTGTCCAGCTGAGGAGGGGAGGGACAGAGTGGCTTTGGTGGGCACTTGGCATTCAGCCAGGGTCAATGCAGCACAATGGCCTTTAAAATTAAGAGGAAGAGAAGATAAGATCTTCCACAGGTGGAAATCACATTGGGTTTGGTTTACACAAAGTTTGGTTACACACTCCCGAAATTGAGAATGTTTAGAACTGGGTTTCTTAGGTCTCCCAGCTATCCTTTTTACTGAGAGTATAACTGCCGAGAGGGAAAGGAATTTTACTTTATAGCTTAGGCTTTTCCTCTGAAATGGCTAGACTGTCTCTCTTTTTGTCTGGGGGATTTCTTTCTCATTATGTCATTAAAACTTAAATTGCTCCATTTCTTTTGTGCTGACTGAAATGCACAGATCTGTATTTCTGTATGTATCAAATTATATGATCTTCTATGAGAAAAAAATCAAATATCCATGCGTCCCTTGGCCTGATTAGTAATGGCATTGATGTGAGCAGAGAGTGTCCAGTGGCAAAGAAAAACAGATTATTTCCTTAGCTGACATGCAGTGGCTGTTGATTCCAGTGTCCTAAAGTGATACCATATATGCTTGCTTTGGAGCTGGAAGCACCTCTTCAAAGACAGACAAAGATCAGCAACCAAAACAGTGGGCAACACAAAAATTTAAGCTCCTAAACAGGGAAGGTGGAAAGACGGGATAG
The DNA here is from genome assembly GCA_013397865.1 of Struthidea cinerea. Classification (NCBI taxonomy): domain Eukaryota; kingdom Metazoa; phylum Chordata; class Aves; order Passeriformes; family Corcoracidae; genus Struthidea; species Struthidea cinerea. The sequence goes on from VZTI01003262.1 coordinate 655,497, forward strand.
AAATGGGTTGTGCAGTGATATGAGGGTTAAGATAACCAAGGAGTTACAAGGAATCTCTCCTGTGTGGCAGCACTGTTCATGGATCTTTGATCTAGAATCAGATTGTTCCTTTGTGTGTGAATCTAATGGGTGAAATTCACACCCTGATACCTGCTGGCAAATACAGCTGTGAAAAAAATCTTAAAATGAGTGGGCTGAACTCCTGGCATACTACAAAAAACTATTTCTTTAACACATATGCTTACTTTGGTGACATTGGCTTATTCTTGACTTAAATAGGATTTCAGCCTTGTTTAGTAAATGAAAGTAGAAGACATATTTGGGTTTTTAAATAAGTTGAGAAAGATTAAAGTAATCTAAATTTAGGTTGCACATAGAACACTTGTGGCTACTTCTGGGGCATGTTTTTACTTGCTATAACCGCTTGTCCTTTTTCAAATTGAATAATATCTTTTCTTTTATGTAAATGTTTGTATGTTCGCTATAACAAATGTAGGAAAAACATGCAGTTCAGTAAAAAGCCCACACACCATCAAGTCCACAACCCTTTTCTTCCTTTTCTCCATCTTCTCCATAACGGTTATTAGCTTTTTCCTCTGCTATGTTCTGATTCTCCAGTGTAGAGACTTTCAAATGAAAGTTAACAGATGCTCTTCCACACAATCTGACTGCTCCTGAGGGGAGCTTGTTCCCACCAGACATTTTACAACATCTGTTTGAAGCTAAGTTCACGTTCCTTCTGTTCCATCTCAAACTGGAAGCCCTGACGAGAAGAGATGAGAAGGTACAAGTACAGAGGCAGGGCTTTGATCCGCGATGACACACACTGACTGACATTTCCACTTACATTGAAACATGCTGCTCTCAGATACGTGGCAATAAACAGGACTGTTCAGCTGGCTAACAGAGACGGTGTTGAGACAGCAGCGAAAAAATTTCACCTTTGTTAGCAGAAAAGTTTTTTTATATCTAAACCCTGGAAATACATTACATTGTTTATACAGTCTGGTTTTTTTTTCTTCTTTGTTTTATTCACCTCCAGCATGACATTTGTGAATTTACTGATAAGCTAGCACACTTTTTCTACTGGGTTTGCTGGAGTTTGTAGGCAGAACTTCAGGATTTTTTTTCCCCGATACCATATTTTATCACTTCAAATTTATGCTGCTGTAGTGTGTAAATATAATTTTTTTCTCCATTAGAGCAATACAAACTTCTTTGTTCATACTAAACTTCTCTCATTCCAAGTATTTTTTCTTTCTGTTCTTAATTAAAATTAGTTGCCTTTGAAATTATAGCATTCAATGCTGTCTCTTTAAGAAAATAGGGAAACGAAGATACACATTTTTCAGAGGGGGAAGGATATTGCAAAATTGTTTTCACAATTCTTCAATGCATCTAAAAATATAACACTGCTGAAACAAAGAAATTATTTAATTTCAGTGCCATAATGCAAACAGTTCTGAAGTCAACTGAAAACCTTTCCACTGAGACTGATGAACAGAGTTTTCTGGAGCTCTTTCTTTTCTAACCTTATCTTTTGAATGCTGGCCTGTGAGAATAAAGTAATTTTATGCAGCATTTAAAAAACTTTGGTAAGATATATCTTATTTTCCTGTTTTGAAAACTGCATGTTTTGTTATTTTAATCTATAGCCTGAATGCCACTGAAAAATGGTGAAAAACTTATTTTTTTCTGGGTATTTTACATAAAGCTTCTGGACCAACCTAAAAGCTTATATATTTTGAAAATTAATAGTAATTTTACCAAAAATTCTCCCTGCCCAGTGATCTCTCATTCTGTTCTGGCTCCTTGAGTTTTCACAAGCTGTTTAATTCCTAGTCCTCTGAGACAGGAATTTAGGAACAAATTGGGTCATCGTTCAAAACAGTAGTATTGACTGAGTAATAATTTTAATAATATTTCATTCATCCTTCATGTATTGCTATGGTCTGTTCCAGTCGTCCTTCTAATAAGTCATACTTCATTGTGTTGTGTCAGTGGCTGCTGGAAACGGGGTTGGCCAAGGACGCAGCAACCCTGCCATGCCCGTGAGAGTCACAGTACTTTCCAGACTCAGTATTTGAACTGCTTTGAGTTGAAAAATCTCTTTTAAATTGTCTCCACAAAGTTCTGAGCATATCTTCAAGAGTTCCCAGTTGCTTATACAGTATATTGCATGCGTCAGGTAACAGGGATGGACTGAGTGTCTGCTTGAAGGTCATCACTTGGTCTTACTATGGTGGACTCTGAGAGACAAAGGAAATCCAGGGAACTCTCTTACTTTGTTCTTCTGCAAACTAATTAGCTTGGACCAGTGGTATCTCCCAAGATCAGTAGTGCCAAATCAGTAAGCCCGGTGGGGAAAGTTGCTCCAAGATATGAGAATCCAGTACAAGAATTTCTAATATTTTAGGCTATTTGGATTTGATTGAAGCTGGGTTTTGAAAGTTTTGAGAACCTTAGCTGAAGTATCTGGCAGGATTGAGGCCCAAGTGAATTTCCCGATCTTATTCCAGATCTTTTGTGAATTACCATGTCATGGCAGAGAGAAAGTGTGGTATTATCTTGAGATTCAACCTCCAAATCCACAGCTCCTTCCCTTCCCAGATGGTTGACTCCGGGAAGGATTGGAGGTTTAGACAGTCTGGTCACGTCACTTCAGATTCATGCTGGTAGATCTAGCAGCAGTGACACGGATGAATGACTTCAATAAAATACAGTGGAATAGCATCTTCCACAAACCTATTTGTACCATATGTCATGCTCCCAAGTGCTGCTTTAGTAGAACCCACAACCTTGGGGCCTTCTGCTTGTTATTGGTAACATTTGCTTTGAGTTGCTCACCGTTTTTGGTGGTGGTGGTGGTGGTGGTGTGGTGTGTGGTGTGGTGTGCGGGGGAACATGGAATATTTGAAAACAGTAACTCTTACTCTGTTCATTGACATAAACCGGCTGTCAGTTCCTTGTGGGACCCGGGCTGATAAAAAACAGGGAAAACCGATTTTATTTGCAATGTAAGGAATTTTAGCCTGTGGAGATTTTTTAGTTCAACAGCAGTAAAGGTAGGGACAGCAACCAGTGAGGCAGTTAAAGGTTACATTCTCTCCCACCCTCTCTTTTTTCCCAGTCCCTTGAGTCATAATTAAAACTCCAGAAAGTGAGAAGCTGTTACTAATGCTAACATACAGTTTGGCACAACAGAATCATGCATTTACTGACTTGTGGTTTTTATTTAATTTCATTTTTTATAGGTCAGGCTGAAATTTTACTTTACTATTTGGTTTACAAAGGGCTTTTTTCTGAATCTGAAACTTTTAATTTGATTTGAGAGTTTCCCAGGTATAACAATTATGGAAACAAGCACCTTGTTCAGCAGCCTGACAATAATTATCTCCTAATGGAACAATTAGGCACTTTAATCAGATGTGACTTTAGTGCTCTGAAGTTGAAAATGCTGGAGATGGTCTCTTATGCTTTTTACTTCTTAGGATTTCTTCCAAGAGATTAGCTGGACACAGAGATGAATTAGTTACCCTTTGAAAACCTTTTTGAGAGCTGTTCAGATTTGAAAGAGCAGTTTCCTAAAAATGATATGTATATACTATATTTCCCAGGACTGAAACAGTGTACAGGGTTACTTAGAAGGCCCCTACTCAGACAAGACTTCGTGAATTTGGTGGGTAAAGTCTGAGAAAAAGTTTAGGATTTTGTAACGCTGCTTTCACCATTTCCTTGATGCTCCGAAAGGTTTTGTGACTCACTTAAAAGAAAGGCTCTCTGTCAACACAGGATTCCTTTGAGTACCTGTTGAAGAGGTTTATTTACAAGCCTTTATGACTATTCATGTCTGAAGTTAACTACTGACAGGTCTCAGAAAGCCATTCCTCGGTAGAAGGTGATTATTTTTCTAAGACAAGCTGAGGTGGCAGCGTGTTGCTCAAACCTGAGACTCGTATATGAGCTTATACTTCCCGTGCACAAAAATCACTCAGGCAATTTAAACTGGTCAGTGAGATTCTTGGAAAATCTCATTGTGAAGGAGAAAGAATTATTGGCACCTGTTGGATCACCACTGCCATTTCTTAAAATACATAGTCCCTTTTAAGGTCATCTGTTAGACTACTGACCACCCCTGACCTTGCAGTCTGGTGTGAATTCACCCCAAGGTAATATGAACTACTAGATTAAAAAAAAAGTCTCCCTCCTTCTGCAGATACATTTCAGTTCTTAATAGCCATTTGTGTTTTCTTTTTTCCCTTTCTTGTCTATGGGATAAGATACCTTTGGTCTCAGAAAGCTTGGAAAGACTTGGACTGCAGTTCACCTGATGGCATACTGAACACAATAGATCCCAATTTTTCTTGTGTACTGAGGCCACAAAGTTTAGATCAGCCATTCCCTGTTTCCTGATTTGCCATTGCTGTGCAGGATATGGCAAACTGCAGGGCACAAGTTTTCATGGATTTACTGCAACGCCTCAGACATGCAGACGCAAAAAACAACAGTATCTCTTGAAATGCAGCTATAATCCTTGAAGAGTACTCCAGCTGCCATCCTCATTCTCACATTATTTCTTGATGCTGCCATTTCTCCATTACGACATGAGAAATGTGAATTGTGGGAAAAGTTTGCCTTGTTTTCGTTCAAAGGATAGTGGACACGAGGACTAGGTTTTCTCCATAGATTGGCAGTAATCAGGCTATTAGACCAAACTGCTTGCAGAGAACAAGATGTTGCAAACTGTGAAATCAGAGTGCTTCCCCTCTAGTTGTTTAGATAGCACATCAAAGTGTATCTGTTGCCGTATTAAATAAGGCAGAATTGAAATTCTGCATTCAATTATGAGATTGAAGCCTAAATATAAGTGGTTTTTACCTACTAAGATAGGAAAAGAGAGTAGAATTGCTTGATAAACTTACCTGCGCTGCTGCTGCTTGGAGTACTATTTTGTAGTGCTTATTTTCTACAAATAACCATTCATCCATTTTTAATGAGTGAATCTCAGACCAGGAGACCAATTTCCAGATGCATATTTGCTATCCTGGGGAGTGTTTATTTTAGTTTTGAAACAAAGTGAACTTTATTATCATAGAATATTTTAAATTAAAACAAAAATTCTCAAATTATGTATTGACACAGTGCACTTGTTTCTAAAACCTCAGAAGCAGCCAAATAAGTATCCATACCGAGTAAACAGATTATTTGCTTTTTAAATATTTTTAGCTTCTGGTACTGCTCCTAGTTTGATCTCTGGCTTCTTCATTATTGAATCCTGAGGGTAGGGTCAAAGAGCCAGATGTTCTCTCTCTTGTTTTAGGTCAGGAGTTGGGAATACTTCTTTCATGTCTTCATGGTTTGTGACCTGTAGACACCACCATAATATAAGTAATAATAAACATACTGATGTGCGCCTGGTGGAACTCCTCTGAAGCCAGTGGGGTTATGTTAGTATAAGGTAAAAATTAGGCTGATTATTTGCCTTAGAGGCATCCTACACTTTATGTATCTGTAAAAAATACTAACAATTACTCTCTGGGTTGCATTTATAGCTATGGTGCAGCTGTATGAAGTTTTTCTGAAGGTTTTCGTCTTTGTCTGTGTCGACAATACTTAAACACATGCTGTCATGGAGGATTATTAGTGCATCCCTAATATTGCCGATCACCTTCTTATTCCATAATGGAGCAGCATTATAAGTGGCAGTCTGTGGTGCCCTTCACAGTAGTATATCCTAAGCTCCCAGGACTGTTCGTCTAAATGCCATGACAGGAGATGGCACTTGGATTGACATTCCAACACCTTTCTTGCCTACACAGCGAAGCTCCAGCATTGCCAGCTGACACTTTCTTTTCACGCTGGAATTCAGTAGTTATAACTCAGTCTGTTTGCATGTCTCAACTTCTATTTTTAAGCACCGCTAATCCTCAGCTAAGGGCCAGCCTTCATCTGGCCTTACAAGGGTGCGCGGTGGCGAGGGAGGTGGCGAGGAGGAACTTTCCCAGACCTTGTGCGGTTGTCCTTGAGAGCCAGGCACAACTGCTACCTTAAAAGCACGGACAGACAAGATGCTCCTGCCTTGTCTCCCCACTGAGCACAGAAATGGCAGCACCTGGAGGAGCTGTGCCGCACCACATCCCATATGCCCCAGAGAAAGAACATTCCCTCTCTGAAGGACACTCCGCATATGGCATATAGTGCTTTCTTCTAGTGTGAGTGTTGTCTGCAGAGTGCAGCTGGGCTTTGAAGTGGTTGGATATGTATATTTTTTAAACTGCGAAGGTTCTTATTTTGTGTGCTTTTCCTCAGGTCCACAGAATTGTAGAATGGTTTGAGTTGGAAGGGACCTTAAAGATCCTCGCATTCTAATCCCCCTGCCATGGGCCAGGGACATCTTCTGCTAGACCAGGTTGCTCAAAGCCTCATCCAATCTGGCCTTGAACACTTCCAGGGATGGGGCACACACAACTGCTCTGGGCAATGTGTTCCAGTGCCTCATCACCCTTACAGTAAAGAATTTCTTCCCAATAGCTAATCTAAACCTACTTTCAGTTTAAACCACCACCCCTTGTCTTATCAAGGTTAACAGTTGTCAGTTCACCCAAGGAAGTTAGGTCTGTAGTCTGCGCAGACCTATCTTTGCATTTGTTGCTTGTTTTCCTAAACAACAGGAAAGTAGAGATAATAGAGTAGAAGTCATGTTGCAAACTGAGCAAGCAGCCTGTGTGCTGCTAAAATGGGTAAGGAAACTCTTCTGTCTGTCAGGGAGATACTGTTTCTGCTGGAAAACTCTGCTGGGAAGGAGTAGGGCACCAAAAGGGCAGCACTTACACAAACAAATAATTGTTTGCTTGCGAGAACCCTACTCTTGCTTTTTTTCTGTGTGGTTTTGCAATCCATCTCCTCCAGCAGCCCAGTGAGGATGACGTAGAAGCTGACTTTCCTGCCACAGACTTCGACTACCCAGCTGCTGCTGCATCCAAAGAGACCATGGAGACTGGAGAGCTGATTTTATAGTCTTTTGAAATAGCTGGCTTATTGAAGCAATGAAGGACTAAACCTGCTCTCTTTTGTCTTCTGGGAATGTTGAAGACCCTACAGATAGGGAATTATGTTACGCTTTCCAAAGAAAAGAGGGTTAGTACATGCTATTGCTTCCTGGCAAAAGCTCTTGTTTGTTAAGTGGCCAGCAGGAATTTAACTGCTAAAGCTTGACGAAGATATGGTTTCAGCATGCCTTTGCAATCAAGGTAGCTGAGAATGATGTGGTCTCTTGGAACTTTTATTCACGTTCTGTCTACTTGATATCCTTTTTAGTCAGATGTTAAAATTTGTTTCCTGCAATGTCTTAAGTAGCCCATCTAAGTCTGGAGCAGTGGGTTTTTTTAGCAGGGCAAGGCCTTGGCTCATCAGTTGGAAGAAAGATGGCGATTTGGAGGACATACATAAAGATCTCATCAGTAGTGATTTAAGAGGATGTCAGCCAAGCCAGTGTTTGCAGGAGGTATAGAGAGAACCTCAATGCCTCTAGATTGAAAAGCATCTATCCATTAACATTAACCTTTTGTGACAAAGTAAAACACTTTCAATTAACTTTTTCCTTCAAGTCAGAGTTTGAAATTAAAGGTTTGTTCATCCAGGCACAAGATGGACCTTTCCATTTTGTGCCTGGATCCCTGATATTAAGAGCCAGCTGGGGAAGTCTGTCACAATACAAACTCATCTGCCGTGTGTTACATTCAAAGCCTAAGAAAGAGGGGCCATACATTCTGTGCAGATTAAGTAAGTTTAATTTCCAATAGGTAGGCTTTCTTCTCCTGCCAAGCAAGTATCTTGAGACTCACCAATTTTTCCATTACTCACTTACACTGATGTTTAGCAGGACGCTAAAGGTTGTGGAATTTGTTGTGCACTTTTATTGATATTGTTCTGCTCTGTTTACTAACTTCAGTTCCTTGAGTGATGGTAAACTAGCATGAAATTGTCCAAGTCTGGACCTGAATGAAACTCATTGATAACTGCCTCAAATCTGATTCAGTGGTGAGTAGCACACAGTGTTCTGAAAGCACCAACTATTGAAACGTCATCTTTTAATTTTTAACAGTAGAAATAAGAAAAGGACATAATTGGCACTCTGTGTATGAAGAAGCTATTAACAATATTTTTCTGTTTATTATTTTACTTTTTTATTAGGGAAACAGAATATACTATATATTTTGTTTTGCCTGAAATTATATAGGCAGTAAAAGTTTGTGAACGAAGAAACACATTTTGCACTAATACCACAGCACTTCTATTTCATTTTATGATTTTTTTTATTTCACTTCTGAGAGTACTTCTACTGAATTCAGGGAACAGTAGGAAACCCACCCGTTGGCTAATTTAACCTTTAAAATTTGTCTTTCTTCAAGTGAAAAAAAAAGAGTAGCCTGCTGACTATTTTATATATGTAATTTCTGTTTCCAAGATTGTTCATTCATATCCTGCTGAACTTTGATTTTGGTTTTTTGGTTTGTTGTTTTTCTTGTGTTTTGTTTGGTTGGTTTATTTTTTGTTTGGCTTGGTTTGTTGTTGTTGATGTTTGTTTGGATGGGGTTTTTCCTCCATTCATTTCATAATGTATTTCTGCTATTAATCTAAACTAGGAAAAAAGAGCCAAATTAGATATGTGCTTAGAAATTCAATGAAAAAAAAAAACAAAAAAGATGAACTATATCTATAGATGCAGAATGTATCAAAAAAAAGAAGGAAAAAAGGCCAGCTTTTTTCCTGGTCAAATGAAACAAGAAAAAAACAGACCAGAGGTAGGATTCTATGAAGCAAAGCATTCTAAAAGGAAGACATGCATACAATTAACCCTATTTTTGTATGGTTAGTCTCAATATAGTTTATATAGTGAGCCTTTATGGACATGCCTGCTTATCTAGGTAAGACAACTTTATATGGCTTATTTGCCCTATTACCAGTTGTCTTTTAAACTCCCATGTGGAATATTTTTGATCATCTGTTATGATCCTGTTTGATGCCTATCTGAAAGCATTTCTTCTCATTTAAAAAGTCTAACTGAAATGTGTCTGCAATCTTTTATTTTACTTCACAATTATTTTACTGAAATGTTGGGGTTACTTTTTCAGAGCAGAGTTTTCTTTTAGCTATTTTCTTCATACAGTCACTGCACATTCTGCTAATCAGATAATAACAGGTATGGAGCTATAGAGTGAACTTTGAATACAGAAGAGAATAAGGATTTGAGTTTTACATTTAGTAGACATCTTTACACATCCCTTTTCTATTACTGTGCTTTAGTCCGTGATTCCAGCCCATTTAATTTATCATAAGAAAAAAAATGTTTCCTTGTTCTGCTCCTCTTACAGGCACATGCATTCAAAAGACTTTGAGCCATCATGTTCCTTCCCATTATTTATGACCCGCAGAAAACATGCTTATTTAGAAAGTTATGTGGCTTAGCCAACAAATGCTGTTCAGTGTCCAAAAAATAAGCTGTGGAAACAAAAGAACTCTTATTTAAGAAAGAACTTATTTGATGGGATATTGTACTGAATTCCTGGAAAATTCTGCTTTTTGGGTTAAATTAAAAGTTTAAAAAAGTGTGTGACTGCATGTGGAATAAGTGTATGTGAAAATGCACGAGTAATCTACATACACAGTCACCTCAACCCTGCCTACTGGGCTCCATCTGTGCTTGAAATTAAATGGGGCATCAGTGAGCCTGTGTGTAGCACTGCATGTGCAACAGGTGGGGGTTTGACCCACTGATGCTAATACAAGTTGGGCTGTGTATGACCTCCTTACAGGAATATGAGGTTAATACTTCTGATAAAGATGCATTTTAGGGTGAATTATGGCATGGTTCCTGCTGGTGTTTTACTCTTTGCTTTTATTGTGTGTCAGAGCGCTGCTTTTTGCACTCCAAGACAGCCTGGAGTGTGTAACTGGTGCTGCTGCTTTTCCATCCATATAGGTAAAAGTTGATGTTTTGTTGTTGGTTGAGCATCTGGCCTGGGTCATGAGGCTGAAAAGAATGATATTATCTCATTTTTCCCAGCTCTCTGCTCTCGGTTTGGGTCAAGGTAATCTTAGCTTAATAGCAAAGGAGCCTTGCAGGAAAGCAATCTGAATGCTGCTGGGGAAAGCAAAGAAAGACACTGTGCTATTCAAACACCATAGAGCAATGGGTGGTTTCATGTGTAAATTTTTGCTCTCCACTCCATCTGATGTGCAGAACTTCTCTTTTTCCCCCACACTTCTTTTTCAGCCCTTTCAATTCTTTAGTATTTTATCAAGCAAGCCTTTTGTGACTACTCCATGGTGCAGCAGATGGTAGGCCAGCCAGCATTAACAGTTCAAAATCTGTGATTAATGGGAGTACTCTACCTAACTTATCTACACAGAGGCTCTGCGAAGAGAAAAAATTATTTGAATTGGTACTTAAGATTGGGAATAAAGTGCTACGCATAAGTCTTGCAAAAAATGATGGGGGATGAGCATAATTGCTTCTCTAAGTGGTATGGACTTCAAATGTAATCGTGCATAGCCCTGCCAAAGAGCTCCTAATGCCAATACAAGGATTTGACTTGTAGTCAATTGACATTCAGCCAGTTTTGACTGAGTGCTACTGACTGAATTGTTAACACTGAGCAGTTCCTAGGAGGCCACTAAGCCAAAAATGTAATCTTGCACAGCAATGCAGTACCTAATGAAACATGATTAAATCATAATTTCATCTGCTGTGATCTCCTTGAGGCTGATAACTGTTCAGGCTTAGGTGGCCGTCAGATCTGGGCTAATGAGCTAGACTTTCTAGGATATGAACTGTGATGACTGCAAGGTTTACTTTTCCACTGTTTGCAGCCGTTGTCCAGCTGTGAGTGTTACCTGTGAGCTGGGAACATCCATTCTGTGGTTTGTGTAACTTTAAACAGCCTGGCTGAGCTCCTGTCATCCCTGCAAGCCACATGGAGGGTGAGGGAATTGTCCATACTGACCTCTTTGCTGTGGACCTCAGGCCTGTGCTGCTTACAGAGCCTGACCTGCACAGCATCAAGCCGACTCCACATACTCTGTGAGTTACAGTCAGCACAGCAGAGACTTAATCCAAGACTGTGGTGAGAACTACTTGGATCAATCCCAAACCCAAAGGAATACAAGTCTGGCATTAGTGTAGTTTTTTACCTTGAAATATTTAGTTTTAAACCCAAGTTCTTTGTCACATGTAAGATATTCCCTTGCTGCCATTTTATGACATGGCTTTTCAGCCAGCAGTGCACATGAAGTTCATGTTTGTGTTTTCTGTACTGACACATATTCAATATCTCTTTCTTTGTAATGATTCCCTGTCATTGCCATGAAATCTGTTTGGCAGCCCAGGCATTTTTTCATACCCTGCAGAATAAATGACTAGTATGATCAGTGGAACACTAATCTTTAAATACATTTCACCAGATTAATACGTAAATGATCTCAAGCAGAGCCTCAGTTCATACCTCCTACTATTTGACCCTCTGCATCTGGAGGTGTGGTTTGGACTGTGTGTCTGTCTCAAGTTATGCTGATGGTGGGATAGTTTGTTGTTATTTGAGGCTCTGAGTTTTTCCTTGAATAATTAATTTTGCAAAATTCTAGCTGATCAGTCTCTTGTGTAATATAGTGGAACCTATCAGCCATCTTAAACTGGCTGGTTAAATATATGGTATAGCTGTTAGTGCAGTCACATCCTCCTTCACTGAAAAATTCTGAGAGATGTTTTCACTGCTTTATTATGTTTGTAAATCTCTTTATGCACACTGAACACTGATTGAGCAGAATGATCAACTGCTAGTTATAATTTCTGGGCCATTTACTGAGCAGGTATAATAGCCCAGCTTACGAGTCTCTCATGCTTTTCAGTCAGCTGCTGCTGACATTGTTCACTCTGCACCTATCACCTCCTTAATGAATAGGCACAAAATAACACATGTGGACAAGACCATGTCGTATGCCGCTTGAGCACTGCTGGTAGTTACTGCTAGTGAAATAATAGAACGTGATGCCAATCTTCTGACTTGCCTCCGTTCATCCATCCATCCATCCATCCATCCATCCATCCATCCATCCATCCATCCATCCATCCAGTTGTCCAACTGCATGCTTCCCTTCACTGGGTTATATTGATTATCTCATGTTCTGGAAGTCCAAAAGTAAGCCCCATTTCAGACTTCACCAGAGCATTTTGCAGCCATTGATAACAGTGGCTGCTAATTTCTATACTTTTGGAAACAATTTCAAATGTGCTCCCTTGAAATGCCTGGCCCTGATCACTTTTTGCTCTGCACTTAGCTCTTGTGTGTCTTTAATGTAGCTTTTAGTTTTCACTCCTCTGTATCTTCTTTCTGAAAGATCACTCAGATCTCACAGCTGTGCTGGAGGGCTCTGGCAGGCACCAGAAAGAGCACATCTGCACTGATTCACACAGAAATGGAGCAGACAGTATCAGATAGACAGCTAGATGAGGTCTAGCCCACTGGCCCACAGGCAGCTCATAGTGCTCCCAGGAGGACTTAGGCAGGGTTTCTCAGGCTCCAAGCTGATTAAAACAAGAGGTAATGTGAAGGCCATATCGAGTCTCGATTCTGGGGCTGGGGAAGAAGCTGACAGCTGTCTTGCAACTGGAGGTAAAAGGGGCACAGATAGCTCCACAAGTATGGGAAAATCAACTGTAGGGACTGATAGTCAAGAGCAAATTAAATTCTGGTATGCATGTGTTTTTCTTCAGGGTATACATATATTCACAAGAGTCATTACTTTTCTGTGTGGACTTTGAGGGTCAAAATTACACACCGAGTTCTGTGCTTACTGTCTCTTAAAGCAGAGCAGTTCTGGTTAACAAATTTTAAGTGTAGACATTGCTAATTTACTAAACACCATGAGTGTGTAGTGTTGTAGAAAACACATGATGTAGACAGCCCCTATCCTAAAGACCCCGTAACATATGCCGTGTCTGACACAAAACCAACAGAACTCACTGGGGATAATTAGCATACATTCTTAGCATGGGTGGTGTTTATGTATCTCATAGTTGTGATGAGCATTGTCATAGGAGATGCTTTTGAAAAAAGTAATCTGCATGGTTTGCCCTTGGGCATCATGTGAAAGTATCACTTCTTTCTGAGTCACAGGGGTGAAAAGAGGCAATGTGTTAGGAAGGCAAAAGCAGGTACTGGTTTGGGGAGCTACAGAGATGCTTGGAGGGAAAGTGGAATATCGGTGCTGTTGGCATATCCTAAAACTAGAGATAATCATCACTGTAGAAATGCAGGCATATTGGTAAAATAAATATGTTTGGGTCTTTTTGCCTTATAAACATACAAATTGTAGGAAACTCAAATCTGAAAATTTACTGAGTATGGCATGGAGGATTTCTAATTGTGTTTCTTCCCTACAGCTTTTCTCCTAAAATATCTTTGCTACATTGCAAAGTGTCTGAGAACGTTTACCAAAGCTCTGGTCAGATTTTTAAAGCAGCTACCAAGGCCCACTGAAAATGCATGAATGAGATTTTATGCTCAGTTTAGCTCATGTTACGTCCTGTAAGGTGAGAAACTTTTTGAGAATTTGTAATGATGAATCTGAGAAATGTATGAAGTTCAGAGCACTTGCAGAAAGGATTTTGATTCCATAATGCCTGGGGTGTGAGGCTATCAAATCTTGTTGTCAAACTTGTGATTCTGTCTAGACGTCTCATCAGTGACTTCAGTCAATAGCACTTACACAGAAAGTTAAGCATCTCTGATCTTGATCTCTTAGATTTTTTTGTTTCTGAAAAAGCTGGTGCCTAACTTACATTCTTATGACTCCTCCAAAAAGTACAATTAATTAAGTGTAGTGATAAATAGCCAAAGACATACCCATTTTCTCAAAGCATTCTTTCCTAACTGACTTGCCACTGTCCTTTAAATTTTCTGCTGTGAAGACTGTTTTTATAGGTAAATTCAAGATCGTGTGGCTTCAGTGAGATTATTGTACAATTTGCAGTTAAGGGTGGGCTGAAGTCACTTTTGCTGTAGTCCTCACCCACATAGTCCAGGCTTAACTGCCAGAATATTGAGCAAGGCACTGCATATCATGTCATCTCCTTAATTATTTTACCTGGTCCTTTAGCTGACTAAATAATGAAAAAGAGGAAGAATATTGACTGCCACCTCTTTCCACTAACCTCTTGCTCCCTGGCTATTTATTCTTTATAATATGAAGTGTCTCAAGCTGCTGAAAATGACCACCACAGCTTGAATGTCTTTTGTAGCAGGCAGATAAATAGCTGCTCTGTCAGGTTGCAGGGACTCAGAAAGGTCTATAAAACACTTCTTTCTCCATTCTGTAGTTCACTGAAATCATAGTGAACTCTAGAATCATTCCACCAGTAATTAAGCAAGCTTTATGTCAGCCCTTTTAAAAATAAATGCATTTAAAAAAACCCCACCATGATCAAACCATCAGATGTAAAGATTACTTGCTAGTGTAATGGATTGCAGATATTAAAAGAAAAAAAATTATTTTGGCTGATTTGAGTGCGAATTTCTACTCTACTTTTCATGTACTTGTATTATATACTTCGGGTATCTAAATACTTTTCAAAATGCAGCTTAGCTTTGCATGGTTAGTGTAAGATCTCTTTGACATTGAAATATGAACAATTTTTTGCTGCAAGCCCTGCAACAGTATCACTATTAGCATCACAAATGCTCCAAAGTAGCATACCTGACAGGTAATAGTGTACCCAAGTAATAGCTAATAGAAATTTTAGGAGAACTTATTCCAGAGAGCGTAGTTTCCTGAGCTGGATCTGAGCTGTGGTATCAGCCAGGCTGTCTCAGGAGGGTGGTGTAACCATGTGGTTTATTTCTAATGAAAAAAAAATATATTTTTCTCAGGAATAAAATGAAGCCAAAAATTTCAGTGGAGAATATCTGACTTCTCATTCAACACCCAACAGTTCTGCAGTGTCAGTTTCCTGTTGGGCTGGGGAAATAAATCAGGATGTTCTTGCAGAAAGCAAACTTTTTATTTGAAAATGGCAAAGTACAAAAGTTCTAGTTTTTCAAAGGTTCTTTCCTCTCCCCAAATTTAGTAGAATGTTTTTAACCATCCCTTACCCACAGTGTTATAAATATTGGCATGGGGTCTTTAGAGATCAGACTCCATGGTGTCTAGTGGACAGGGAGGATGAAATGCTTATTTTTCTAGCTTAATATCTTTTTCTGATAACTTAGTATCTTTCCTGATAAAATTCTCAGTAAGCACAACAAATGTTTTTGCCTAGTCTATGCATGTATGAGGCTGATTGCTGTGGCTGGGATTTCTTTCAGGAGCAGATGTGAGGAATGGGAAACACTGCTGATGAGAAATGTTGCCTGAAGGGATGGGATGTACATATTATGAGGATAAAGGAGTGGCTAAGCTGCTTCCTTAAAAGGGAAATTTACCCTAAAGTGATTTTTACAAGCCGTCATCCTAAAAGGAGTCATACCTTATTTAGGAAATAGAACTTTGGGAGCAAGGAACATGTAAAGTATACACCTTGGACTTTACAGAGTATTAAAGAAGCTGAAACAGAGCTGAGAGATTGAATGTTGCTTTGAAGAGCCTGGGAGTTGTTGTTGCTGGTAGAGCTTTTGTAGAGGCTGAAATAAATCTTTCTTCTGTGAAAATGTGGTGCTACAAATGTGTTACTACAAATGTGGTGTTACAAATGTTAGTTATTTAGTTAGCCAGGCTCGGAGTATAAGGAAGACCTTTCTCTTTTCCAAGTTGCACATTGACATGCCATATGTTTGGGAGTAAGTAATTGCAGTCACGTCATGCTCTGGGTGTAACTTCACTGCAGAGTGCAGTGGGAAAGGGTGGTACCTATTTCTTGAAAAACCAGCCAGTACAAGAATATTGGAGTTGAAAAAAAAAAGTGTGTGTGTTTTTTTTTTTTAACAGAGACATCATATATTGAAATATGGAAACATAGTCATCGATTTGTCAGTATACAGTTGGTCTTGTACATCTGTCTTAGACATTTCATCCATGTGCAAGCAATTTAGGCATGTGCCCCACTCGCATTTTGGAGAAGGAGCAGGCAGTGCTGTTCCTGTGCATGGACTCCATCAGTGCTTGCACAAGTGACTGTTCACACAACCACAGGAGCACCAGGGGCATGCATGCCTGCCTGGCTGCTTCGGTGTCTTTAAAGCTATTTCCACAGATTTAGTCTGACTTTCTACAAGGCAGTTCTCAAAGTGCATGTTCTGGTGTTCTTTCAGCTTATTTTGAGGATTTTTTCCCCCATCACTGGAAGGCTAAAGGAATTCTGCAGGACAAATT
Organism: Struthidea cinerea; assembly: GCA_013397865.1. Classification (NCBI taxonomy): domain Eukaryota; kingdom Metazoa; phylum Chordata; class Aves; order Passeriformes; family Corcoracidae; genus Struthidea; species Struthidea cinerea. Next base: position 671,862 of record VZTI01003262.1, read on the forward strand.
GCATACATTTTGAGAGGGAGGAAATTAGTTCAAGGGCACATAAACAGAATATTACTGCAGTGAGTTTGGGTTTATAAAAATAGCAAGAATTTGCCTTGCACCCTTCTGATTATTTTGTTATATTAAAAAGCAACTAATCGATTTATTTTTGTGGTCACAGAAAACTGACTGTACTTTATTCTTTTCTCTAGCATGGCAGCACAGGTCATATATTTCTGTTGTTATTTTGGAATTGCTATCCGTTTTTTGTTAAGAGCTTTCAAAAACGTGTTATAAGATAAGCCATTTATATTAAAACCACAGGAAGAATCCCACATGCCTATGCATGCGTATAAAATACAGTGAAAAAAAGGAAAGTTATGAGAAAATGATAGTTGTCCCTGAAACAACAGGCAAAGCAGCCAGCTGTGAAGGAAACTAACATGATGTACTGAAGCAGAAACACAATATAATGGGGAAATGCGGTTCTTTGTTCAGATCCGTTTCCTATTAACACTTATAATGTTATGCTTGTGCATGCCATCCCCTGAGGACCACTTGGTCAGCCTTAAATGAATAACAGTGGAATATGTAAAAACTGCTAGATGCATAAAACTTCTGTGCACCCCTAGTCTGTTGTGTGTATGTGTTCCTTTTAAAGGAAATCTGAGCTATTTATTGCATGGAAGTTTGAGTTAAAATGCTGTTGTGTTGCCAGGGGCCAACCACTAGCAGTAATTTTAAAGGGTGAGAGCAGAGGAGATTAGGGCAATTTGAGCATGACACTTAAGGTCTCTCTGGCTATTAGTGAAGGAGAAAATGTTTTAGCATTGAAGCAGGGGAAGTGGACTTTGTAATGCCACTCAGCAGGGCCGAGAGCAGTGAGAGAGGCTTCTGCGAGGAGCTGCAAGTCTGATGCCCTATCGAAGTCATCTGTTTCTTTGCTCTGTAGGGTACTGAAGCAGACGCTAGTCAGGTGTGTGATGGAGGTTCATGGGGAAGGCTGCTGTGAAACACTCTTTCCTGCTGATTTGAAGCTGAAGAAGATGATTTAAAATAATGGTCCATGTGTCTGATCTTACATCCTCTGCCTAATTCGGGGATAAATGTTGAAGTCAAAGGAGTACACATTTCTCATTTACAAAAATGCGTTCTTTTGAGGGAGAGTGGGCATGGACACAAAAAGAACACAATGCGGATAAATGTAGGAATACTTGTTTTATTGACTGCTTTAGTTGCAGAACTTCCCTCTGGCATAAAGAGCTCACCATTTCAGGTGTTTGAGCATGTAGCATCCATTAGAAGTTTAACACTGTATGCAGTCTCTCTGAAAATAATTCTGAAAGAAGCTGAATGTAACAACCTAAACTATCATTGGCACAGGAGCTGACATTTATATTCTGAAAAATAAGTGAGTTTGTTGACTGATACATGGGTTGCCAACCTGAGATGATGTTCCTCTGGATGTGGGCTATCTCCTAAGGCCATTTGGTGTTTTAAGGACTGTCCCACTCAGAGCTTCATCAATGCTGCTTGATCCAGAGCTGTGGTCTTGCCTGAAGGGCTCTCTAATCAGCACAAGAGGATATGATACCCATGGATTGAATGTAAACTGTTATTAAAAGGAGAGTATTTTTCTGTGTTAGCTGTCTGGCTTACTTAGAAGAATAATTGCTGGCCTTTCTTCTAGGGAAAAAAATGAATTTATAATATATTCAAATAATAAAATAACATTTTTCTATTTAGTCCAATTCTAATGAGGAGAAAAAAGTTGTCAAAAATAAAACAAGCCCTTTTAAGTGTAACAAAATTGGGATCTAAGAGTCTACAAGGGCAAAGTAGTGCATTTTGTGTCTCAGCTTAACTACCTTATTTATATCACTCCCAAAAGCAGAGCTTCAATATGTCTGTAATTAAGCAGAATTACTCCCCTAAAACTCTCTTACCACAAGACATTCTCTCAGTGTCTCCCTGTGCAATACTTCTGAACAGTCATCATGTCCATTTCTCCACCCTGAGGTCTGACTAGTTGAGACTGATGAAGTCTGAACAGGAGACTTTGAGGGATTTCTAATGGTATAATCAGGGGGTGGCTGTTGAGCTTCCGAACATGTCATTTTAAGGCATTTTAAGTGTTTGTTTTGAATCCTAAAGGGCACCTTAGGATTCCTAAAAGATTAGTGAACACGGCCTCCCAAATCTGTGCTAATGCTCTTCTTGGTTGTTTCTGTTTTGTTGTATTTTGTTTTTTTGTTTTTTTTTTTTTTTTTACAAAATTGTCAGCATAGTGAAGAACCTGTTAGGTAAAGGAGATAAATATAATGGAAGAGCAAACAGTGGGGAAAGAGAGGACTTGTGTGATAACATATTCTTCCTGGATGTCATAGACCATGTGCAAATAATGAGCGCACCGAGAGGAAGGCAGAACCTGGTTAAGTACAGTGTCAGGAGAGCCTGTGATCTCAGGCTATTAAATACTGCAGTGCTCCTTCAGAGCACCATAATTCAAAAAGAAGGTGACAGTGTGGTACCCGTGAGCTGCTGCCTGGCATCGGGCTGGAAGGGATGGGCGGGGAGCAAGATCAGAGCAGGCTTTGAGATGAAAGGAGGTTATCTCATTTTCATAAGGAAGATTGCTCGAATACCTGCTTTGACCTCTTGTGTTAGAGCATGAATTTCAATGAAGGGATAAATGGTGACATCTCACCCCTTTGCCAGTTTTTGAGGATTGAGCTGTGTTATGTTAAATCGTGCTTGGAAATCTCTGGTTAATACATTTAGAGAATCAGCTCTCAGGAACATCTACCTCCCTTCCTTCCTCCTTAAAACAGTAATGAATCCAAATTGCTAATAAAATATAAGAGCTCAAAGATGTTGTACACAGACCGTGTTTCTGAGCTGAGTGTTTTTTTAATGTCGGTTTTCCCACAGCTGTTAAAATGTTACAATCATTAAGGTATCAAAACTGTCTAGCCAAGAAGAGAGACCTTTCTTTACGCTCTTGAGTTGTTTGAATATTTTGTTTAGAGGAGCTCCGTTCTTTGCTTCATTCTGTGGAGAAAGTAAACTTGTGATCTGTCTACTGTAAATCTTAGTTAAGAGCCATTCATTGAGGAATAAACCATGCTTTCTCCTGTGAGGCAATTTCTCTAACAAATAAGATTACATGCCTACAAACTAACAAAGGAGATTAGCAGGAGATTATGTTGTCCTATATGCATTTTGAAACTGTTTTCCTAAATTGTAGAAAAAACTAATTTTAAAGTTATGTTTATTAAAAAAAAAAATTACTGACATTCAGGATTTATTTCTGCTTTGCCATGGGTTGCCAAGCAAAACCAGGGAGGCTGTGCTGTAGCTGGGAATTAGAAAAGGACTTGTTGAAGGGATCAGGAATATTCTGAAGTGTATGCATTTATTGCAGGAAATTAGGTCCTTTTCGCATGAGCATGGGGAGCAATTAAAGGACCAAGGATGTCTTCCCTTCTGCAGCCCCAGACCCCTGTACTCAGCATCCCAACCCAAGAGCATGTTTTTTCTCATGGCCACATGCCAGTGCTGCTCAGGCTGTGTTAAACCTTTCTTCTTATTACATTTACATGCTGCCACTTCATCTCCCTCCAATGTGACAGCAATCAACCCACACGGCTTTCCCTACAAAATAACTTGGCAAAAACTTTTTCCCCTGATCATCCTTATTACTGAGTAGCTTTTTACTCTTTTTGTCTTTGTTCAAAAGGGAACAAAAAAGCATCAACAGAGAAAGGAAGGATAGTTTCAAGGTAGTTTAACCTGAACTTAAGTAATGTGTTTTCCGGGACTATGTTCAACCTTAGCTTTTTTAATGCAGGGTGAAAGAGGCCCCATCAGCTGAAAGGGTTGTCAGCTAACACCAGCACTGTAATTTATGCTCCAGGGGGAGATCCAAACTGCCCTGAACTCAGCAGCTAAACATGTACCAAGTGATGACAAAACCTCCAGGAAAAGTTGGTGTGTTTCTTGAGGTCATACATAAACATTGGGGAATGTCTTCCTTTTCCCCTTTCCCCCTACTTTCCCCTTTTTCTTCTTTAAATAAAAAAGGATCTGATACTTCCACAAGCATTAATATGTTTTTCATCATTTGCAGCATTTTTTATTGATGTAGATGTGAAACTCAGATCTTCTCTGTGACTTTTTGAGTAAAGAATGGTGGAAAACTCTGTTTGCATCTATGTAAAAAAGGAGCCAAGTGACCAAGATCACAAAACTAATTTTGCTAAGAAATCTTAAGACTGGGTAATTTTTGCAGTCATCCCCCTAAAACCATGGCACTCTTTTTTAAGCCTATTTAATGTCATGTGTTTTAGTCTTTTTTTTTTGGTGGGGTGGAATTATTGTTTTAAAGTTAATATAAATAGGAAGAAATCTGTAATCCCCAAGCTATAAATCTTTTACTTTCATAAAAATTATGGAATCATTGAGCTATATGGCTGGAGGGGACTTCAAGTGTTCATCCAGTGCTCTGCCCAAAGTAGGATTAAGTAACATCTACATCATTTCTGACAGAAATATCTTTAATGTGTTTTTGACAACCTCCAGAAATGCAGAGCACACATCCTATTGCTGTGCTTAACTCTATTCACTTTGAGACAAGTTTTTCTTTCAGGCCCAACCCAAACCCTCCCTGATGTAAAAGTTCCTTTTATTTTTGATTCTACCTAATATAGAAATGGAGAGAGATATTATTTCTTCTTTCTGTCTTCAGCAGCCTGTTGTATATTTAAAAATGCATTATGTCCACCCTCTGCCTTGTTTTCAATAGAAAAACCAGGTTGCTCAGTCCATCCTTAGTCATCTTCTAGACTTCAAAGTATTTCTCCAGCTGTCCAAAAGCTTCTCCTTTAGCTAGGAACAGTACCTAAAAGTGGATGTGGTACTTCCAATTGGACATGCTGAAGCAAAGGAAAGGATTAATACACCTATGTTCAAAAATTTGGGTAGGAAATAAAAAATTCACTTGCTGTTGCTGAAGACCAAAATGTCCAGCAACACTTAGAGATGATTCCCATTTGAAATGCAATGTGTGCCACTGAAAAAGCTAGAAATAAATTCTTTCAGCTTATCCAAACTAAGGGAATTCTGCAGAGAGGATCGCTCAGCAGCAACGACTTCTTTGTTTTTAATTGCAGAATCCATAGCATCACTAACAAATCATGACAGTGTGACAAATGACCCATCTCAGCTGAGGATCCTGCCTGAAATCCCATTTGGTTAATGGTGTTGCACCTACCAAGGCTTCCGCTGGAGTGGTTGGTTCAGAGCTGACTCCAGGGGAAGTGTGCCACCTACTGAATCACCAGCTCTGCTTCCTGAAGCACCCTGGGATTTCCTTGGAGGGCTCCCAAATGCATTTGGCCAAGGCCAACCCTGTTTAGCTTATGAGAGCAGACCAGATCACAGCCTGAGGCTGTTATGGCTGCTGGCCATATTACTCATTGGGGATGTTTAGTCATGTGTCTCTATGAAGGGAGACCATATTGCATTAAATGTCTCGAGTTAGTTCTGCATATATTGTTTGTAAATTGCTTTGTGAGCCTTTCTGAGTGGAAAGAGCTGCATATGTATAAAATATTAAGACTTAATGGAGTGTATATAACATGTATGTATACTTTGAGGTAATTTTTATAATAACCATTCATGTATAGCTGTGTCATTGAAAATGTAATAAAACAGAGCAGGAAGGCAGCCTCTCTTTAAGTTCTGCTTTATAATTCAGTTCTGAATTATTCTGATTTAACCGTTGAAAGTCTGGCTTTGATACTTAAATGTCGCTAAATTTCAGCAACATGGTTGTTTAAATCTAATAGAAGTGAGTACTAGGGTAAACACTGTACAGCTAACATTAATTGGAATGCAATTCCACATGACTGCAGTAAGTCCTTATTGATATTTTTTTATTCATAAATTCACAAATGGTAGATGTCTTTGCATTAGCACACCAGCACACCTCATTTTCTCATTCCAGGCAACACGCCCCCCCCTCCGGTAGGCAGCTTACAGCAGTACTGTGCAAGTCTCCCAATATTAGGAAGCGTTATAATCTTAAGAGAGTGGATGCTGCTATTTTGTATGAGGTATTTGCTCCCTCTCTAACTTTTGCAGGGAGTAAGAGTTAGGCAAAACAGACACTGGTAGCTGAGTATCCTCACTATAGGGTGGACTATTACAGTCGGTCTGGTTTCAAAAGTACAGATAAACCCCAAACAACTACAAACTAGCATGCTTTATACCTCTGTCCAAATTACTAAACTTGAAATTAATATTTTTTTTTGGTCTTCTTTAAAAGGTACTAGTACAGGTACTAGCCCTAACACGTCTTGTTTTCTGTGAACAGTCTCTGATCCTGGCATTAATACCCCTTATGACTTCCCTGTCTGCAGTCTTTGCCTCATTGTACCCCTGCTCTGAGTGTATACAGCAGGAATTGAAAATAAAAAAGCATTAAAGAACTGCTGGCACCTTGTGGTAAATGTTTGAAAAACATTTTTAGCAACAGTTTAGACTGTAAAACATATGATTTTTTTCAGTCATTAAAACTATTCTGATGAAAAAGGGATCCATGTTATTTTTTTCTATTTACCCCCCTTCTATGACCCTTCAGTCCATTCAGCAGTGCCTGCTGCCTACAATGCTACCTGGCACATGCTAAAAATAAGCTTTTTTAAAAAGCAGTTTGTGAAGTTACAGTGGGCCTGGCTGCTTCCAAACATTATCATTTCTTTGCAAGGCTACAGAGTGAGAGGCAAGACTACTGAGCCAGAGCAGATTTGTATGCAGGAAAGAAAGCTTAGCTCAATGGAAATGTTTTTAGGCAGAGAAGATAACTCAGATGTTTCCTTGTGCTGGTTTTGCTTCTTATTAACTCAATGCAGAGAGGCAGTATGAAATATGTGACTTGGGTGGGATTTGTAAAAAGCAGAGCAGTGGTTTGGTGAACTAAATTGGGAGGTTTTGCTCAGGAAAAAGAAGAATGAGACTTCAAGGAGCCTTATTTCAAGGGAAGAGATGGGGTGGCAGGGAGCAGGACTGCAAAGGTCACGAATGTAGACTGGAGTAGGCCGAGTAGGTGAGAACAGGAAGAATAAAATTGGTATCATAGACCAGGAGAGCCAACAGATTAGATCAAATATATGTGTGAAGAAGACAAACCAGAAAGCTCTTATAGGAAAACATTTCTTGGGAACGGGCTGAGCTGTGTTTCAGACAGTATATCAGCCTGTCTCTCATCCGTGCTTGTTTCTAAATTCACTAGCACTCTGCACTTTACAGACCTTTCTCTTACTATAAATTTTTTATAGAAGCCAGGTTAGCTGAAATGAAAAATGGAGTTGTTTTTCTTAGGTGCATGATTTCAAGCTTAGGGAGAAAACTTGAGGAAAATATAATTGGCCTGAACAAAACAAAACTTCAAAGGGCTTCACCAAATAAAATCTAATTTTTATCAATGCCCTTTTAAACATTTTTTTAGTGGACTGCTTTCATGGCAAAGTTCAACTTTGTTCCCAGGATTTCTGACTGTACAACTTTTTACACGTTTTGCTATCCTTATAAAAGACAGACAAAATGGTTTAAGGAAATATTTTTTAAGATATTCATTATCTGGCAAAGACCAAGCCTGCAGTATTTCAGCCTAAAAAGGGAAAGTTTTGGAAGTTTTTAAAAGTAACTAAAAAAGGGAGATAGAATGAAAATGAAGATACAACTGTCAACATAAGTTTTCATGTCATTCATCCTGCTTCTTTTTAAAAAGTCAGCTTTATCTTTTTACATAATCACATTTATTATGTATGCATAATGCTTTCTGTATGATAATTTATGTTATCTAGGTATGTGTTTGTGAGAGGTATGCCCCTACATATGGGTATTATGAGCACAGCAGTGAGGCAGGTGAAATAAAAACAGTCACAACCTGGTTTTGCTTTGTGTTTACCTGATTGGCTCTCGATTGACTAAATCCTTGGAGCTGCTTTTTGGTAGCTGCAGCTTGCATTTCTTTTGCAGTACTTGCAAGTATTTAATATGTTTTTGTTTGAGCACTATGGAAATGCCGACCAGCTAAGGAATGAGATGCAACTGAATAGAGATTTTCTGACCTGACTCCAAAATGTAGAGGACCAAGAATCTTATAAGCTGTCCCGGGTAAAAGTTAGGTGATGGCTGTGAGGGCTGCCCATCTTTCTGTCTCTTTAGGCTGGAGACAGAGAATAGCCAACACGAGTAATCAAAGCAAAATAAAAATACGAGAAAGTGAAGACATATTAACTGACCAATAAAAATATAACATTCATGATAATCAAGCAACCAGACTGTAGCTTGTGCTCTGAACCTTGCCAAATTTGGGGCTGCTGGCAAGCCACCAAGAATAGCACATCCAACAGACAAGGGCCCCTCATCTGGGAGAGCCTCGCTGCGGTCTCCAGAGAGCTTTGCCCTACGAGCCGACAGCAAGAGCATCCCAGCCGGTCTGAGCAAACGGCATGAGATCGCTGGGAAGGGAGACTCAGCTAAACTTGTGTTCTGTGTGAATTGAGATTAAATGAAGGGACTCAGTTGTTATTTAGTAAAAACAGTTTCCTAGGTTACCTTGCAGTAATTTTTACTGTGTTGCTATGATGTAATCAGCTGGTTTAACATTTAAAGCTAGTAAAATCTGTGCATGTAATTTTTTTTTAAAAAGATGTGCCTAATCACTTTCATTTTGCACCCACTTAGCTCAATATTGTTTGCATTGGCTGAGGATTTACAAACAGGCTTAGGAGTGTAATAATCTAGATTTCAACATCTGATGGCCTGAAAGTTAGAGGGAGTGAAGAGTTTTGTCAGACTCCTAGATCTTTCCTCCCACACATGCTGGCCACCAGATAAATCATGTGTATGAGTTTATAGTGGAGTCAGTGCTGGATGTTAAGCAACACCCAGAAGTGAAGTTCTTGAAATAATTTCCTGTGAAAGCAACAGTAGACAGATTTGTAATCACAGATCACGACATTAATCAAGTAAACAAACCATCCATTTTTTCCTGTGACATTATTGAAATCCCTTTTAGGAACACTGAAAATTGTACATAATGATACTGCCTAATAACAAGCATAACTGGAGCAAAATGGTACGCAGTGCAGGCAGCTTCTCAGGACTGTGGAGCACAGATGTAAAATTCCTCTCTAAAACGTGCTGAGTGCCAGCAGACGTCTGAAATACTGTTTAAATATTCTAGTAGTATTAATGCAACTACTTATCTCCATCGTAATTAAAACATTTTTCCTCTTTAAAACTTTACAAAAAGTTGCTTATCGCACTCTGTCAGCCAAGAGAAATTTCAGGCAGGGCTGAGAGCGAACCTGCAAATAAGGGTAAACTTTGTCCTGCACTCTTATTCACTCTGGCGAATTCCCACTCTGTAAAAGCTGCTGACAGCCGCAGACTGCTCGACAGCTACAGCTATTGTGGAGGAGTCTGTCCTAGGAAATAGGACAGGTAGGTTTCACTCAATGTGCTTGAAAATGAGGTTTGTTGGAGGGGAGAGAACTGGGTGGTGTTGAAAGGGAAAGTGCCAGCTGGGGGGAGGCTGCTTTTGGGGCTACACAGTGTCCAGAATAGTTCTGATTTGGTTTAGTGTTATCATTAATGATGGTAGTGAGAGTACAACAAGTAGTGCTGGTGACGCAGGATTTGGAGACATTGGCAATACTGAGACAGACCTGGATATCATACAAAAGGAAAAAAAAAGAAAAACCAACCCAAAAAACATGGATGAGCTTTGAGTACTGAAGTAATGGCAATGGAATGAAATTCAGTATTAAAAAATGCAAGGCTGTGTCTGGGGGGACTAATAAAAATTTCTAGAAGCAGAAGAAGAAGCTGGGAGATCATAATCTGGAAATGTCTGTGTAGGAGGAGGGCTCATGGATCGTGGTAAGTGGTCATGGAGTGGCAGCAAGCTTTTGTGATGATCTGCTCATTTCCTAGGAACTAGTACTTGTAAATAACACTGCATCGGGAACATGGCTTTCCAGAGGGGATGGGAGGTGTTAGACTGGCATGGTGGATTCATCTGGAGCTAACTTTTCATACTGACGAAAATATTCTAGGGAAGGTAGGGGAAGGCTGCAGGAGGAAAACTTAGCTGATTAAAGGATACACAGACAGGGTTGGCATGTTCAGCAGAAAGGGCTGGGAAAAAGGTCCTTGCAGCAGGAGTCGGGGCAGATATGAAAGAGGTACAATTACATTGGTAAAAGCCAGAGAAAATGATGTTGCAACTATTGACGTGCAGGGTGGTGAGACATATGTTCCGGTTATGAAGCAATTACAAGAATATATAAGCCCTGAAGTGTTTTCAAGCTAAATTCAGGTTAGCATTCCATGCAAAATAATTAAAACACAAAAGCTTGAACATAAAGAATGAAGACAGCAGAAAAATTCTAAATCCTAAGAAATTAAATTCATGCTTCTCAGAAGGAGGAAAGAAAGGGAAAGTTTTGGGCAGACAAGAGAGAAAGAGTAAAGGCTAAGGGTTTGGAAGGTTAAAAACTGAAGGGACAGATCCCAGCTAAGAGGAGAAACTAACTGAAGGGCTGCTTCTCTTGCATCAAAACTATTTAGTTATAATCACAGAAATGTTCACTTACATTCTGTCTTGGGCTGTGAGTGAACTCTGCAGGTTCTTGGATGAGTTAGTCATCACTGTTTTAATCTGTTTATCCTGTTTCCATAATAGATGTATTTTTTCTCTTTGAACAACTTTAAAGCCTAGTTTGTTTGCTGTTTGTTTTTATTTAAATTGAATTGTGGATTATTTTTCAACAAGGTGCACTTTTTCCAATACAGAATTTATAGAAGTGCTTTATTGGCATGGGCTGCAGTCACTAAGGACAAGCACAACCACTTGGGTTTGTACAGCAGCAGGAACAAGCTAGTGTTTGGGGGTATCCAAGCAGAAGACTGTGTAAATCTAGTAGAAACAGTTTGTGTGGAATGTGTACATACTCACTGTGTACTTCAGAGTACATGCATGTTTTGTACAGATACTTTTCTATTCCCGAGTTTGTTCGGGGTTTTTTATACAAGAATGGAAAAGCTATTTATTTTGATTAATAGAAACTGATGTTGAAACTAAAGCAGCATCCTGCACCACAGAATGTGAAAGTAAAGTTAACAAATTATTTCTCTTTCACTTATCATCACAGTAAAACTAGTGGTGTAACTCTGATTCTGATGTCAGTAAAATGCAGATGCTTTCCAGTCAGTTCTGAAAGGTTGTATTTGAGTGTCTGCAATAGATCTGTTTGGTTTCAATATGTTTGGAGTTAATAGATAGCCACGTTTTGAGAAGAAAAGCATTGGAAGACTAAACAACTATGTAAATCCTAAAACCTTAAGTGGGTACAGATGGACCTCACTTGATTTCAGAAAGGATCTATCAGATAATGAATCCGTGGCTGGAGAAGTTCCTACGAAGGAAACTGAAATGGGATTTCCTGGTTAAGTCCTATTAAAAAAGAAAAAGGAAAATACATTAATTATTCCCTTTAAAAATATCTAGTTGTGTAATAGCTTTATGTTATTGACTACAGAGTTTTAATTCTTATGACTGACTTGAGACACTGGAAACTTTACATCGCATTATATTTCAGCAAGAGTCACTGCAAACAGGGAATTGCAGGCTGGCCCTTGGTTGTGGCTGCATCTCATTTTCTGTGCTGGAGACCTGTGTGGTTTTTAAGAAACATTAAAAAATTCTAATTCACACAAAAAGGGGCTGGCGTTTAGGTGTCGAGATTCTGGATTTAAATTAAATTCAGATTCTTGGCCAAAGCCAAGTTAAAAATGGTACCTCTTGGATCATGAATTTTCGTCATTCTGATAAGTGATTGAATGCTGTTAAGCCTGTGTGTGAGGATGAGCCAGGATCAACAGAATTACTTGGCTACTTGTAATTCATGGAACTCCAAAGCTTAAGTCAGTTTGTTCAGCAAGAGTCCAGAAAAGATTTCCTAGTGGACAGTTATAGCTGTTCAATTTCAAGGAGGAAATATTGTACTATCAGCTGGATTACTAACAAAAGAGGGCGTATCTTTAAAAACAAGTTATCTTGTGTATGTTTTTATCAGATAGCACTATGAATTTGTCCTGCTGTAATGAGGTTGATCTGAGTCCGAGCACTCTCCTCTTCCAGTTGGAACTGAGCTCCAGATACTTGCCTATTTTAAAAAAAAAGCTTTATTAGAATATTAGTTATTGTTATCAGGCTGAAAAATAAAGATGAGAGCTAACAAAAATGCATGTAGACGACAGTTTAGGGGCAGAATAAAATTTGGTTCAGTGCTAAAATTTGTTTCAGAGCTGTGCTATTTATTTTTCAATGCTTACCATACTGTACTTCAGAGCACATATTTTTAATTACAGCATATAAGTTTGCCCTTTTAATCCAAATTTTGCTATTTCAGCTTACTTTTCTGTCTGCTAGAAGTAAAACGAGGAAAGAGCATCAAAACCAGATCCTTTTACCTGTTGCAATCTTTGAGATGCAGCTATATGTGACAAAATTTTCACTGTGTTCAAGACAAAGCCTGTAGAGTTTTGACTAAAGATTAAGATATTTGAGATCTAGGGTCAAAATAGTTAGTGTAGATGTATGGCAAAGCTTCTTCAAGCAATTCTAAAAAGAGCAGTGGCTCCACATTTTAACCAGCAGACACTAACTATCTGTTAGAGTAATTAGAATCACAGTGGGAGAAGGGAACCTCCTATTGACTATGCATGAATATTAAAGATTACAGGATGGTTTTTGCCTAATTGCGGCTGTTTGCTTCTGTCCTTAGTCATCATCTCCCCTCTGCACTCCTGTGCCATTGGCTGGCTGGCTGCAATCTCTTGTGTTGGGGGTAATTGCACCACATGGCTTTCAGTGGCTGGCCTGCAAGATGCTTTGGGATCTTTCAGGGTAAAAGGTTCTACTGAAATGTAAAACATTATTAATTATTTGGCATAAATTGCTACATTATTTGTCTTAGGTATTTGTGGTTTACAGCTCCAGTAAAGAGGAGGCTGCTCTCACTGCATGACTCAGTGATATGTAGCTGGATACAAAGCTCTTCAGTTCCAGATCAGACACTTGCCACTGGCCCATGGCTATTTGTAGGCAATTCTGTTTCCTAGTAGTTGAGTGTTCCCAGCACAAAAACCCCACAATCCCCAGTGCCTTTAATGTGCTTAGAGCTGTTAATGGGAAAGCGTTTCTTATCTTGAGATCATTCTTGAAGATTCATTGTCAAAATGTTTTGGGGAAGTCTACTGGCCATCATGCCCATTGCATATTTCTGTCTCCAGAGAAGTTGGACCCAAATTTTGGCAGTTGTTCTTCATTAAATATTTTCGGTGAGGTGTTTCTAGTGTAGCAGCACGTTTGAGCATGTGTGTGAAAGTGGGAGATCTTTATTCCAGGTTTCATTTAGATTTCATCCAATGCAGTGTCTTAGAGTGCTTATGTTCAAGAAATTTGGGGCAGTTCTCACAAAAGATATTTCCAGATATTTTATTTCATTACAACTTGGAGAGTTCATAGGAAAACCTTTGATACAGCTCAATGCTGAGCGCTTTGATCTGAGTCTTCTTAAACAAAGAATGCCTTTTTCTGAAGCACCAAAGTGACTTGGGAACATGTGCTCCATTTTCTTATGAGTAACTTGAAGAATCCACTCTTAACGCTGCTTTCCTTTAGTTTCTTCTGATATTGTGGATATTTACTTTCTTGTGTCCCAGCTAGTGACAGCTAGCCTGCTTCGACAGCCTCCCTGTGCAGACACTTGTGCAGACAGTCCCTCTGTCCACTACAAAAACATGGGACACCCAAGTTGAACTAAATGCTGAATACCACCACATGGGTTTGCAGTGGTCTGTAACTGAAAAGGTTCACTGGAAGCAATTTGCAAAGAAATCCTTAGGAAACCACCTGGATGGTTATTTTAAATTAAAAAAGGAAGAGATGCCACTTTAAAAAAATAATTTTTAATACTGGGTTTAAGGTTCCATACATGTGATAGTCATTAAAGCTTATTTAACCCTGAAATTATCTGGCCTCTTTAATTCCACAGGGACTGTAAGGCTCTTGGGTTAGAAATGAAAAATAATGTCAGAATGAAAATGAGACTTTCCTGAGTGCAGGACCATTATTATGGAATATTTTCTTAATCAAGCCTCTTTAAGAGCCAAGCAGTGGAGGAAAAAAATAATCAGGTTATACTGCTTTCATCCACAGGGTCTTTGCTGATGCTTTGGGCCAGTGATTGACATAGGCAAAAGTCAGTCCCAAGGGCTGGATAAGACACACTCACCTAAAATGCATGTAGGACCTGTGATTTGTCCATCCACAATCTCAACTGCAGTACACCCAGTTCCTTGTCACAATACGCATTTGGGATAATCCCAGTGCACTCTGACATTTGGGCTCTTAAAAGTCAGAGCTTTCTGGTTGTCGAGACTGGAAACTTTCAGCAGAAGCAGTGATTTTTGTCAAGTTTCAGTTACACCAAACATCTGTGGTGTGCCCCACCACCCTTTCCCCAAGGATGAAACATTCTGCAGGGAGGGTGTTGCAAGAATTCCTGAACTAGACAGCTGAGCTGGAGTCATAACTGTCCTGGCTAGGGCCCTAGTTTGAAGAAGGCTCCCATTAGAATTAAAACATCCCATAACTCTCATCACAACAACCCTATTCTTGATGAACATGGAAATTTAAGGCTGGGGTTGGAATGGGGGCAGAATGAAAAGACAGACAAGTAAACAGATAAAGAGGGAGCTCTTGCGTGCAAGCGGAATTTCCTCTGAGCACAGGACATTCTTTATCATTAACTGGTCTGTCACAGGAAGGAAAAGGGGAAAAGAGTGTTTCCTGTTAGGGGGAAGAAAAAATCAATAGCCTTTGGAGATACCTGCTTGGAAAGAACTTTTTGTTTTCCCATCAGCAAGAACAAATAAGTTTTTAACTCCTTTGGAGCATGGTGTCTGTTTTAAAACAGTTTATTTCTTGAAATAGGACTTCAGTGTAAATACGTAATTTAGAAATGGTCAGCAGTTCAGACTGCCTTGATCTTTCTTGTTCATTTCAGAAAATGCTCTTACTCCTGGAAATATCTTCTGTAAAACACTGTTTTGAAAGCAGTTAAATTCTTCTAAGTTTGTCTGTGAAAGTAGTAATCATTAAAAGGGCCATTTGCTGTACACATGCAGTCACTCCTGTGATATTATGGTGAAGATGCTCACAAATGGGCAGTGGATCTGCTATTGCTTCTGGTGAACAAAATTTTCTTTTGGAAATATCACAGCTGCCAGGCAAGTGTTCAAAGCCTCAGGATGACAATGAACTACCCTGCAGCTCCTGCATCATCTCTTTGGTTGCATTTTGCTTTGAATATCTACGGTGGTAGAAGTGTGGGTTTTTCAGGAGAGTGAGAAAAGGCCCAAAGACTGCAGGAATGGATGTATATGCACAGGCAGACCCATGGTAACCTGAGCTGCTCAGGGTAACCCTTTTTCTCTTTAGGTGGCAGCTTCCTTCTTTACAAAACTGGACCTGCGGATTTAAAGTCGTGGCTCGGCTGTAGCCACATCCCCGTGTTCTGAGCCAGGGATCTGTCTTGGGCCCATGACAAAGTTTATAGCAATGTCAGTGGCATAACTGGATGAGCAGAAGCTATGTAATCCAGCAGGGTAAATGTAAGAAGACAAAATAAAAAGAAGGAAGGAGGGAAGATGACCTCTTAGACATGCACAGAAAAAGGGGTGGAAGTTGCATTTTTTTAAATGGAGAGGGAGAAGGGGATAAGCTTAAAATGAAACTATCAGCAAGGCTGGAATTAAAAGAGGGCTTTAGGAATGATCTAACTTTTATTTTATTACATGACAGAAGACAAAAAATCAATAGCTGGTAATTCAGACATAAATGAGTTATACAGGCCATTGACACAATGGACCAAACTTTATAACAACCACATCTGATGCTGTCAAGCCACAGGCTTCAGTGGCGCCAGTAATAATTATGGCTGATCACCTCTAATTCAGAGCTGCCTTGCTTGATAAAGGTGTCACTCTGAGTGGCTGCAGCATCAATATCAATTGAGGATGTCATCCAGCAGGTCAGGCTGCTGTGGAGAACTGTTTCTTTTTAAATTGAATAGGACAAACCCTTTATTTTCTCCTCCTCTCATTCCATCTGTAAAAATCATACATATCTTAAACAAAAAATCATTTGAATTCATGACTGAATCTACTTGAATTCAAGACCAAACCATGGCAGAAGCTAATAGTGTTGATCCATAGAAATATATTCTAAAGATAATTTAAAACCATAGGAATATCCTCAGGAGGAGACTTTGGTACTTCACAATAATGTCTCTTGCATTGCTGCTATGATCAATTAAAGAACCCACCCCCAAAAAAAACCCAGTGTGGTAAAATGCTGCTAGGCAATAGAAATTGATTCTCCATAGACTCACATCATCATAAAGAAGAAAAGAAAGCATATTGACTTTGCTCTTTTTCTACTGTTTTCTAAATTTGGGGGAAATAAGTACATCCACTGAGTGTTGGGAAACTGAGTTTCACTCTGAGATGTGAGGTGAAGTGGCTTTGTGAAATAGTTCTCAATCTATAAAGAAAGGAGACACTTTTAAATACCTCTACAGTGTTTCATGTGCCATTAATACTTACATCTGCAGTTTGATGTTGAAACTATTAGTCTTTGCATTGCTCAGGGATGCTATATATGCTTAGACATTTTCATTTATTGTTATTATTGCTGTCATTATTATTATTATTACTTAGGTTTTGCATTCTTTTGTGGACCACCTGCTTGGTTCTGCATTGACTACAATCAGTTGGGAGTTATGAAGAGTGAGAAAGCCCTCTGTGAGGGAGGACACAAGAGTTTTTTTCAGCCACGGCCACTGTAGCATTTAACATCAGGAGGACTTTGATGAGGCAGAGCACTTTGCACCACCACTGCTTATCCCTGCGTGCGTGAAAGTTGATTATAAGTTCCATTTAGAAACATTCTCTATGCTTAAAAAAACCAGACTTGGGAGAGAAACATTGGAAAGGCAGTAAGAGCAGCATAGCAGTGAGTTAGTTATGAGCTTGCTGTGCTGTGTGACTTTTCTGGTACTCTTTTCTGTTGAGGGGAAAGAAGGTGCCTTGCACCTGTGTGTTTGCATACGGAGAAATACGGTGCAAGAAACAGCTCCGTCGTTTTCCTTCAAAAACCTGGGGCTCAATTCCAGCTGTGCTCTGCTGAGGCAGAGAAATCCCAGTTTAAGGCATAACCTGCGAAGCAGCGCTCTCCATCCTCCCAAACATCCCCCCCCGCCCTTTCCCCCAATACACGCTGCTCCCCGGCTTCTCTGCTGCCCTCCTCAACTCAGGCTCGGTCTCCTCCTTTTCCAATAGCCGCATCTTCCCGTGCGGGCGTTCGGGAGGGTTGCAGGATCTTCTGGTGATCCCCGGTCCATCGTGTCAGCCCCGTCCCTGGTCCCAGGGTTTTCCTGCGCTCCGGCAGGCAGCTGCGCAGGCCCTTCACAGGCAGCACTGTTTCTTTCTCTGTTTACTCGTTTCCAATGGCAATTGCACCACCGAGTCTCAGTACGTCTGGAACTTGGCCTGGGGCTGTTTTGGTTACATTGAAGTTTTTGCTTCAGAGCTGCCAGATTTAAATGGTGACTTCACCAGCACTGAGCTAAAAAGGAGAAAAGGGGAGGAGGGAGGTAGTGCAGCGAGCGGGAGCGAGGGAGAGGGCCAGGGCATTACATCATCGCTTGGACGGGAATCAAATGGGAAGGATATGACTCACTCGGGCTAGTTAAGCTTTGGCTCAAGTTCTACATACACTCATTCCAGGGCTCTCATGTTCTGCACCTCAGCAGGGAATTCAGGCTCAGTGATGTCCATGAGGTTTGTTTTTAATTTTCTTTTCCTTTTCTGATTTCTATATAGTTTCCCCCCCTCCTCGCCTTCCTCCTCCTCCTCTCCTCCTCCCCTCCCGAGTCCCCCTTTCCCACTCTTTTCCACTTCTACAGAGTTTGTTTTCTGGTGCGTGTAACCTCAGCTCTTAGGAGCAGAAGCTGTTTTTTCGACCAAACCAAACCCAAACAAGGAGCACAGCAAACTTGAGAGAAGTTTGGTAGTTTGTTGTCGTTTGGTGTCGTCCCCCCCCCATCATTATGTTGTTCCTAATCGGAGGAGACAGGGAGAGAGTTAAAATGCAGGAACCAATCGCTTGGACGGTGATGTAATGCTGGAACTGCAGGGTTGTTAAGTAATGTGAGAGGAAGGGGGTCAGGGTTGCAAAGCATTTACCTGCTGTCAAGGGGCTTTAAGTTTATTATCAATTGCAGTGACTGTAACTGGCTTCAGACTGCACTCTCTAATTATTCACAGACTCCCCTTTTTTATCTTTTATTATTAAAAGTAAAACTATATTACGGTATTTAAAAAAATGTGATATTATCACAGCTGCGAATTATTTTCCACCGGGGTTTTTTGATATTTTTTAAATAGCTTGAAATTGGATGTCTCTTTCACAAAAAGCCCGGAGAGAGCAAAAAGAAAAGAGAAAGGCAAAAAGGGGTGGTTCTTCGAGCGTGGCTGGCGAATTTGAAACTGTTTGAAGAAAGCAGTTCAGCCTCTGCCTAGCAGAGCGAGTAAAAGCTTCTACTGTTGGAAATCCGCTGTAGAAAATAAAGCGTTTAAGGGAGGCAGATTGCAGAGCTCATCCCCAGCGAGCCTCAGCGTTTCGTCCCTAACACTTGTCGGCAGTATTCTGATGCTTCGCGCACCCCGGGCTCGTGGCTGTCTTGCCCTGGCTGGGACCGCGGAGGTCCCGACCCTGCACGGCCCCTCCTGTCACGGTCCTGCTCTCTGGGACCGCCAGGCTCTTGGGGCACCTGCCTGCACGGAATTCCTTCGCAGGACAGAGCACCGTGCTTGTCTTATTAAGTCCGTCAGTCTCCCTACAGACCTTTCAGTCTTTTTTCCACATAGCTGACTGTCTCTAGGTCTGGTGTGGAGGGAGAAAAGGTAGCTCTTCCCTGAGTTCACTGTGAGTACCTTGCCCTTAGGCTGGGCCGCGGAGTTTAACACTAAGCCCGTGCTCGGGCATTGGTTGTGTTTAGATGTGGGATGAATGTGAGCTATCAGGTGTGTGCGGGTGTCCTGAGGATACCCGTTCTGCTCGGAGGAGCTCTGCATCAGGTTTCTGTGTCACAAGCTGTCTGCTCTTAAGGTATGACTCTCAAAAGTGCCTCTTTCAAGGGGAATTTCTGTCTCTCGGGGAAGCACTAAAGTCCACTGGAATTGCAGTGGACTACAGATTTGCTTGGTTAATTAAAGATAGCCTTAAACATGCTCTTGGGGGTTTGGTGATTTTTTTTTTTATTTTACAACCTGTATTGGGGACCGACTGAGCCAAATAACAAACAGTGTTGTTCTGCGGTTGGTGGCAAAACCTCCTGCTCTCTTCCTGAACAAGACAAGAGCCTGTGGCCAGCTCCTGCCTTCTCTTCCCTCTGGTAGCCCTCTGCAAAGCTCTCTTATGTCTACCTGTTATGTTCCTGCACAGGTTTTCCCTAAGTGCCCTGATTTTCAAGCTCTTCAGTCAACTGCTCAAGCAGAAACAATCGCTCACGGGCCAGACTTTTATCATTTGAGAGCCCAACGTAAGGCCGCACCCGGCCGTGGCCCACGTTGCAGTGCGGATATACCATATGGATTGGATTGCGCAGTGCTCTGTTGAGGAGGTGTGGGTTGAGGAGGGAGCTGTGCTGCTGCAGGAGTTCCCGTAGGATTTCTGACTCATACTTTCTCCTAGAAATGTTGGGAAGTGCAGCTCCACGGACCATCAGAATAAAGCCTAGTAGATTCTTTCCTTTGCCTGCACACTTTAGATGCTGGGATGGACTTGCCTTCACTCTGTCCCTTCCTGCCTTTTCTGGCTGGAGACTTTGTTCAGGAAGAGTCCATCCGTGTTGTCCTAGGATAATGTCTAGCCATGCTGGCAAGATGCTGGGCTGTCACACTCCGTCTTTCCTCTGCAGAAATGCATCCCTGCTATTTCTTTTATAAAAACACATGTAAAATACGCTGTGCAGTGTGTCCTGAAAGTCTTTGGGTATCGGATTGCATTCCACAGGGGATCAGAGTCTCACTTGTCTGGTACCAGCTATTAACATGTCACCTGTCTGGAAGGGCAGCAAAAGAGAACATCTTGGTGCTCTAGATGGTGTGGACTGACTGATGACCCTGCTATGTACTCAAACTTTCACAAATTATCCACCCTGCTGATTCACGCTCGGTGAAGTTAGGTAGAGGGTGTAAAGATGTAAAACCTTCTTGCCTTTCAGAAGTGCACTGCAACTCTAAGTTACAATTTACTGCTGCTACTTCACTGATTTCCACACAGCACCACAGGAAGAACAGTTGTAAAGGCTTCTTTCAAAAAGCTGCAGTTGTGAATTCTGTATGCATACACACACAGGTGTGTGTATGTATGTATGTATGTGTGTATATTGGTTGTTGAAGCAACAGAACACATAATTAATGAAGTATAACTGTCCAGATTAGAGTCAGACAGCTCTGGTTGTGCTTGACAGGTGCTTTTGAAATGCACGTTCTTTTTGGACAACAAAAAACGGAAAGTAGCTGCCCATTTGGATTCCTCTGCTGCTAGCTGCTGGGACCCAATGTGTGGGACTTGCAGCTTCACGGTCAGAGGTCAACAGCCCTGACAGTCAAGTTCCACACATTTGAAGCTGGGTCTTTTGGCAAGAGGATTTTCTTAGTGAAGGATGATATCTTTAGGGACCTAATTTTTAAACAGCAGCCAAGAGAAATGTTAACAGTGCTCTGAAAATGAGCATCAGAAGATATATTCAGAAGCACATGTAACCTGTCAAACAGATCAGAGGCCAAACACACCAGAGCTTGGGAGTGGTGTTTGCGCTAGAGAGCCAACTGTGCGTGGTCGGCCTGCAAAGAAAGGCAATCTGCTCCGAGCAGAGCCCGGCTGGACGAGTCCCAGTAAGTTTTCCCCACCAAGATCCCAAGTAACATTTCCGCCTGCATTGCTGAATGTGTGCATTGGCAGAATATCCGCTCCATAAGCTGTGTGATTTTAAGCCATAATTTGGTGCTCCTTAGCTGGTCTCTGCATGCACAAAAGAATTGTCTCTGTAGTTGCGGTACAAAAGGAAGAGGTAAATATCAGACAGCTTGTTTTTATTTCGCTGAATGTGATCCCTCTGCTCCTGCATTCCTCCGTTTTCCTAGCTCTAACTTGAGACCTTTCCCTTAGCCTTTTTGGAAGGCTTGGTTGGTGTTTGTGAAGCCCAGAGAAGCTTTCAGAGCTGGTGTCAGGAGTGCTGGGATCAGAGCAGGCCAGGTGGTGGACAGAGGTGGTGTCACTGCTGGCAGCTCATCCAGTTTTGGACACAGCAGGCAGGAAGACCAAGTTGTTTCCCGCACCTGGGTGGGGGTGCTGGGGCAAAGTGGCCTCCTGTGCCCTTCCCCATCTTTCCCTACTCTCACCTTCCCACCCTTCTTTTTTTCGTCCTGCACATGCCTGGGCCGTGTTCAGCCCAAACTGTTGAGATCAGCTTTGCTGAAAATTACCCTTCAGATCAAAATGTGAGTTAGGTTCCTCCAGTGTGAAGTGAATGCTGGGTCTTTCTCTGCAGCTACAGATAAACCAGATAGGAAGGTAATTACATCTCATTCCTATCTGACTCCCTTATTTACCATAATCTCTTTTAATCCCTTTGATACTCATCATAATAATGTTAATCTTAATGAACTCATTTGGTATTAATGCGGATGTGATTTGTAAGTTCAGAGCAGGCTTGCCATCCTTGTTTAGCGTTCATTAATATCCACTTAACTCTGTTTATGCTCTCTTTCTCCTGCAAATGGACTTGCGTATCTTTGTCTTCCACCTCGATGATGTGGCAATTCCCATAGTGGAACTCTCTTTCCACCCTCAGGTTTGTATTTCCTTCCTATTCTTCTTCCTACTTACAAGATCCCAGAGCAAAGAGCTGTTGGAAACACTGTATCCATCTGTTAGTGGCTTTCTGTACTCTGTTGCTTAGTCATTTCTTCCACTTTCGACATCAAAATTGGAGGAGCCTTTATCCTCTTATTTCTCATTCATGTGGCATTCCTTCTTAGATTGCTTCAGAGATATTACCTTACTACAGCCCTCATTTTATTGTCTCAGAGGGTGAACAAGTAAGAGACACAACCCCTAGTCTTGGCAAAGAGTCAAATTATTTGTTGATTACTACCGTACTCTCCCCAGACACTCTGTTTATGGGTGGGGTACCTTGCCCAAACAGTTTCCAGTGTGACCAGCCAATTTTAGTGAGTGAGGACTACATTTGGATGTTGAGCCTGATCCAAATCTTATTGCAGTGAATGGGAGAGCTGAGTTGATGGGCTCGGGATAAAATCTGTGGAACTATCCTCTATTCAGTCCTTTGAGTGCCCACGTATTTTTCAACATATCTAGCTTTGGAATGTGCCCTCTTGGAAAACTACTTGTTCAGCCACAGTGATCCCAGAAACTGATGAACCTTGGATCTCTATTAATGTGTGATTTCCTCTCTACGTGGGTGCTTGTGTTTGTTTTTAAATGTGGCATGGAATTTCTGTGTTGTGGTGCTTGCTCCCTCTCAACTTCCTCCAAACACATTTTTAAAGCCTTGATTGTAAAAAAGCATGATTTATTTTTCAGTCCCAGTGACACACATTTTGCTTTTTAGGTCTTTTGAATCCCGACAGAGCCAGGAAAGTATCATTTACTTAACAGAACACTGTTGATTCCATCCTCTCTTCCATTCTTTATTTTATGGCCTGATGTTTCCTTGTAGCATCAACTTCCAGTGTTAAAATGAGTATCTCCATTGAAAACATACAACTTTTAATTTACTGAAAGATTTCTGAGCGTTATAATAAAACTAGCCATTCTCTTGGTAAAAACTACTAATTGAGAGAGAGAATTGTAGGCTCTCAGATCAGCACAAGCTCTTTTTCTGTGGTGGTCTTCATTTTAACATCATATCTTTCATTCAAGAGCATTGCAGGATGTTTGGAAAATTGCAGCCATTAGTCAAACATATTAAAGCTCTTTATTAGTATGAGTACAAGACATATTCATGTAAATAACAAGATGGAGAGTTTTATTGCAGATATCTGCAACTCTTGTGCTGCTCCATGACCACAAAAAATATGGGCAATGTGCTTCAGATGGGCACTGTTTTCTACAGATAATAAATCTGTGCTCGTTAGCAGCAGCAAAATGATAACTATAATAATAGAAGTTCATTGTTACAAGCCCTGTCAAAAGTAATGTCAGTGGAGTGTTTTACCATGCTGGAAAAGCCCATCAACACCAGTAATTTTATATGTCAGATTTAACACGAGCTAGTTTTTTCCAAATGAAGTCCTACAAACCAGAAGAGAAAAAATGTACTAGACCAGATTCTTCCTTGACCTCAGTTTAGGGCAACTTAGTATCATGTCAGAAAAGCTCCAGTACTGTGTTCTTTGTTATCATTTGGTTTCCAGGTCAAAACGAACTTTTCTTTCACTGCAGCTGAGGACATGAACTCTATTTCTCTTGTATCACAGGGCTGCAGGAATTCTCATTGCTCTGAATACTTTTCAGTTTTCTGATATGCTTTGAATAAGTGAGTTTCTTTAGAAAACTCATGTAGAAATAAGATTGGCTGAAAAATTAAAATAAACACTAAATTAAGGTTCAGTTTACAGTTTGCCTCAACCACCAGATTCCTTGCCATTGGAATCCAGCGTGGACAAGCATCTCCTGTGGTCATTTGTATGAAAGAGGGATGTGTTGCACCAAGTGCAGACCGGTACACGGATCTCTGTATGTGTGGATCCGTTTGTGTATGTGGGGTGTATGCGTGAGAGTGTGTGTGTCTGTCCCCATCTATGAGACTGCAAGGCAGAGTTAACTTCTGCTATTACTAAGCAATCATACCAGAAAGAATTTATCACCCAAATAAGATTTCAAGCTGCATGACTTAAGGTGGTGATGTTGGTATATAAATTTGATTGATGGTTTCTTTCTTTTTGAAATTGACACTCTATTAGCACTCCTCAGCTCTCCCTCACATTTCAAGTTTTTCTTTAAGAGTGAGAAATCAAATTTAGGGCAAAAATTTAAGCAACAGTTAAAGGGGGATATTGCTGTGCATCACTAAATGTTTGGTTTGGCTTTTTACTTACTAATCTTGTGCAGTATAGAACTTTTCCCAGCTACTGCAATTCAGTAGATATTCTAATATTTAGTAATTAATTAAGCCATTTTTCCATTTAACCTATTTTGACAAGACTTTGTAGAACCCTATAAAAAAACTGCATTACATACTTCAGGAAAAGCAACATTTGTAAAAATATGCAAAAAAAAAGAATGTTATAGGAAAAAAAATGAGTATAGAGATAGCTGGAAAAGCATGATTTTATAAAGGTCTTCTTAGAAGAGCGAAGTGTGGCTGATTGAAAAGTTTCCAATGAGACTCAGTAACTGTTAAAATTCAGGCTTTTGACAACAATTTTTTCACAAGAAATTGGGAATTGTTTTTGCTGAGAAATACCTTTTTTGTTATTAAATAAAGGTCTTGAAAAAGAATGTTTCTCACTTGCTCTACACTGAAAGGTGATTAAGCTTTGTACGCTTTATTTTCTGTTTGATATTCAGTGTCACTTCTAAATGGTTCTGTTACTTCTGATGTGTTTCTATGGGCAAATGCCCAGAAAGTGTGAAGAGTAGCAAATGATAAAACAGGCAATAATACTCTGGCATGTGCACGTGTTACGTTCCAGAGTTTTAAACTTTGGTCTCACCTGGTCTTGGCCCAGGACAAGTTCTTGACTGAAAGCACAGACAGCTGAAACTCTAATACCTCCTTATTTTTCCCCCTTAATAGACAGTTCTTTATCTCAGGGAGACTTGTTTTAAAAGTGCAATGGTACAGTAACAGGATGTTTTGGAGTGTAGATTGGATTGAGCTGGATGTAGGAAGGGCCTGTTACTTCCCCATGTAGCACTGAGCACAGGAGCACTGCCATGTGTCTCTTGTGCACAGGAATTATCAAATAGGATAAACATTAGATATAGTAATTAACTGATTGGCTCAGGGTCAGCTATTTGGGTTTGCCCAAACAATCCCTAGAGGACTTAGAAAGATCTCTGTTGTGAGGGGAATACAAAATTTCTGCACCCCACCAAAGTCCGGGGCAGTTTTGGGTGAAATCTGCTTGGACTGCTGAATAACTCCAACCAAAGGGCACCCCAAAACTGCACACATGTTCTTGTGTGTGTCTGCAGTGACTACTGGAAGGTGGGTCAGTTGCACAGAGAACAGATGGCATTATGGACATCTTCCGTAGGCTGAAGGGAGAGAGTAGCCAGAGGAGCAGAGGGCAGGGAAACTTGGTTTATTTAGCCTGAAGAGAAGGCTACCAGGGGATCTGATTGCAGCCTTTAGCTACTTACAGGGTAGATACAGAGGAGACAGGGTCTGCCCCGCTTTGCAGCATGAAGACGGAAGACAACAGGCGCAAGTTTCAGTGAGAGAAAGTTCCATGAGACCTGAAGAAAGGTTCCAGCAGGTGAACTCTGGCAAGGCACAGCAACTGGCAGGAGTCAGTCTCTGCTACTGTAGATCTTCACACTTTGTCTAATAAAAGGCCCCCAGCAGCCTGCTCTGATACTGCATTTAGTCGTGGTTGGAGAAGGAGGTTGAACAAGGTGACCCTCTGAGGTGCCTTCTGACTGAAACTATTCTCTGGACCTGCACGGGGAAATGACAGCATGTGCTGTCTGTACAGGGGGTGGAAGCAGGAAGAATTTTGATGACCAAAAAGCAATAAGAAAAGCAAAAGCTGAGATGAGAACATAATGTCATCTAAAGCATATCCTGTGCCTGCTTGTGTCCACCTTGACTTGAGAAATAAAGAATGTATGCATTTCACGTGACACTAAATGTGGATTCTGAATTGCTCTGTGCTTCAAGGTGCTTCATTCCCTAACTTTCCCATCATGCTGTAAGTGATGGACACTCAAGTTTTAGTAGATGCCTGATAAACATGCAAAGATAAAACTATAATCGTGAAAACCAGCCATTTTTTGGCTGAAATGTGAGCCAAAATACAGCCAAATATGTTTTCAGTTTATAAACAGCTGAACAGATCTTGTTCCCTCCTCGACTCAGCATCTGAAGTTTTTGCTTATAGTTAAGAATTGCAAGAGAATTCTAAAATCCTGTGAGAAAATCCATCTCTGACGTATTCCCAAACTAATCAGCTCTTTAAAAGTACCCTTCCCCCCTTCCCCCCTTTTTTTATTTTTACAAAAGTAAGGGAATTAAACCATAAAAAATAAAGCTTTGGAACCCCCCATGGTAATTTTCAGCATGTTTTGCAAAACTAGGAGACAAGCTTTGTCCATAACCATGTGAGGGATCCATTTGCTAATATCCCTGTAAGCTCAAATGTATGTTTTACGGGAACTTAGCTAGCAAAAGATGTTCCCACTATAAAAGTAATGGCACATTAATGCCATTTTGCAGTGAACTCCCTGTATACCTTATCCAGCATTCATGTTTGTCCATTAACTAATGACTGTCCAATATGCTGTCACTGCTATCACATGTAGAATCATGCATGCTCAGTTATTTTCTTATCGCAAAATTAATAATTTATTATCAAATAGAACATAAAGACTGAGGATCAGTCCCTGTATATGACTCTTCACTGACAAAAGCTTCTGGAGTGACACTGACTCAGTCTTATATTTGTCCTGAGCTAAAAGGCTCAGAGGAGGATGTTGTTCGTATTTATGAAGTTCCTAAAGGTGCAGTCTTAGAGTGTACAGCCCTGTTCTCACTATGCCACTGGCACCTTCTTTGTTGTCATGCATTCACCTTGTTTGCAAACTCCTTTCTTGTGATCAAGACAAGCTTTGTCCTTTAAAAGCACTGTGCCTGACGCTTCGGTAAATGTCAAAGATGATTTCGCACCGCTGTTGGATGCAGAGCAAATCACGGAATCTGGACATGTGGTGAAAACTTCCTGGCTGGAAGAGCTAATCCCCTTGGAAAACAAAACAAAAAGTCCCATACTTTCCTGTAGAATATTGTATTTTCCCTTGAAAACAGCATTCCTACCCAGTTAATTTATTACTGAATCTAATCTGTCTTTAAGATAGCTTTGAAATACCAGTGTTAGTTCTGTTTTTCATTAATACACTGATATTGATGTTCAGGTTTCTAACTAGCTGTTAAAATCAATTAGGAAAAATCTAGGAAAGAAGACATAAAAGAGAGGAATGAGTTGGAATATTGGGTTGTTTTTAATAGAGCAGGAAATGAAGAAAAACTGACAGATTTAAGGTTTCTTTTGTGTCACTGGTGTGCTTCAGGCAGGTGAGCTGTAACGGTAACCAGTTTTATGTGAATAACAAGCTTGTTGACTTAGTGGCTGAAATTAAAAATAGTAAGGTTAAGTCAATATGATTTAATTTCTTAATTATTCTGTGCAAATAAAGAACAAAGACATTCTCAGGTTTTCAGGACAATTAAGTTTTTAAAATAACTAGGTAAATTTCCAGATTAATATGGAATTTCAAACTGGAATGTTTAGAAATGCTAAAAACTTATGCTTTTCCAAATATTCTATTCTTCTCCACTTCCAATATTTATTAAACACAATTTGTTAGTGAATTTAGTAATTTTGGTCAACCTGAAAGTGCTGCTCTAGCTTTTGAGCTTTGCTGCAATTTTCTGCATAAATCACAGCAGTTACAGTGCAAGTGAATTCACTGTGATAGAGTATATTTAATTTGCACATACTCTATAGATAATTGAAGTCTCTATCCACATATCACTTCAGGGGTTTGAGTTGATACCAGGAGCCTCTAGAAAAAGCTTTCTGTCATTTCTAACACAAGCACGGCACCGTTCTCATGATGAAAAGTAAGGGAGTTGGTGCAGAAAAGGCTTTTGCAACTTAATTTTTTCCAGTATATCTGTGTCCTTGCCCAGTGTGGGTTTCAGGGCCAGCAAGACATTGCGCTATACTTTCGTCATCTCTTCCCTCGGTAAAACTAGCTACAAGTTAGTGTAGCTGAAGAAATCTTGCAAGGTTTGTAAAACTGAGGAATATTAAAGGAGGGCATGTAAATTCATGTAGCTAGATGATTGCAGGATTGGAGACTAGATGTCCATAGAAGACGACTGAAAAAAACTTGTTTTTTCACCAGTGACAGATTAAAAATAACTCTTCACTTTTAACAGCATTTCCAATCTTTCAAGACCTCTGGGAATGAGCTTCTTTTTGTGGAAACCTTGTGACCTAGAGAGTTAAATAGAGAGTTAAATCTCTTTGGTGCCTTTCTTCCCTGGAGTTTCAGTGACTTGTTTCAGTTTTGTCTGTCTGGGGTTCTGATGATTTGAAATACCAAAGGGACCTGGAAGGGTTTTCACTTTCACATAGTCCTAAGGACTGGTGGTCAGTAGGGTAGGTGTGACTTGATGCCCACAATGATCATTGCATTTGAAAATCATGTTTTTGTTCCAATGGGGTATTCCTCAATTATTTTTCCTTCTTCAGGTAAGAGTCGGAAGTTAATGAGGAAGCCCATAAAACTCCATTTTAAGATTGCATTCTTTATGTCATAGAATGAAGGTCCTTTGGGTGAGACAGAACGTACTAAATATTAAACACATCATTCAGAATAACAATTTTTATTTAATGGTCTTTCTTCTCAGAAAAGAGCACAAATAAAAAATATGTAATCCTATGTCTAAGAGGAAATCTATCAAAACCTGCCAAGTTTTCAGGGCTTTTGTTTTTGGTGAATAGCAAGGTTTGGCTATGATATACTTTCAGTAGGTATACTTTCTATCCCAGAGTGAGGAGCTCTCATTTTGCTATTTCTCTTTGCGCTGATCCTTGATATGTTGCTTAAAAAAAAAGTCCGAGCAGTTAAGCCATATGGTCATAGCTCCTAATGTCAAAATTTTAATTGATTTTCCCATATTCAGGGTTAGGAGGGGGCTGTATCATGTTCCACTACGTCATAAAAACAAAAATATTTAAAATATGTTTCAAATAAAATGAAGGGGGAGAAGAAAAAATGCTTAACTTAGAAGAGATATGGGATTCATTAACAAAGGAAAATACTGGCCACGGACCAACGGCAAGCCAAATGTTTTGCCAGCAGTTTGCAGTTCACAGTCATCATTGCATGTCACTCCGCCTGCTGCACCAGCCCCTCCAACCATATAGGCCTTCCTTTTAAAGAGAAACCTGTCTGGTTTGAGTTGAATAAATTAATTTGGGTTTACTTAGTTTAAAAACAAAAATATAGAGGGCCCAATTTTATTTCATTATGCCTGTGGGTAAAGCAGTCCAAGGTAATTACAACCACAGTGCTGGTTGCTCTATCTTAATTAAAGAGGGTTTTTTTGCACAGAGGTTTTTGCACAACATAATAAAATAGTTTGTGGTCTGGCTAGCCTCAGTATCACAAGAGTGTACTCACTTAAGAAATTGTCCAGCTTTTCCAAAAGCTGAGGCCCTTCCATTGGAGAGGAAGCATGGAGCTGCTCAGCAGAGCGCAGGTAGTTTACAGTAAGGGCACCATCGTAAATCATGCAGCAAACAACCTTTCATACAGCCTTGTACACTAAGTGGCAGGCTTGTCAGCAGCAATGAATCTGGACTTCAGTAGGTCTTTCAGCAATAATGTTCTCTGTAATGTGCAACACTGGTTACACACCTGTGAGCAAACCTCTTACTTTTCCAAACTTTCCTGGTGGTGTTTTGGGCTAGGTTTTGATATTTTTATCTTTTTTTCTTTTCTTTCTTTTTTTTTNTTTTTTTTTTTTGGGAGGGGGTGTCCTGTGCAAATAAATATGACTTATTGCTTAGCAAATAATTTTAAAGAAAAGGCATCAAAGACATTTAAATAATGTACTTGGCATGCTAATTAAAAACTCTCTGAACTCAAATCCCAACAAGCACGGCTGAGATGGCCTGTTATTAGAAAAGTCAAAGAAGGCATGTTTGCTGGTTGAATAAATCAAATAGGGTTGTAAAAACACTGTCTCAGGGATGATTAAGGGTAAGTGATTTTCATTACTACATTAAGTTCTCCTTTCTGTTGTGGTGCTCTTTATATCACATCAAGCTTAGCTATTTACTTATGCTGCTTTAAAAAGCCCCAGCCCCTCACTTACTTAAGTCATGACCCAGTGCATCAATTCAGAAAGACAGCAACCCAAGCTAGCTTGACTTAATGCTCAGGAACCTGACACGGGTCCTTCCTTCGTGTGCTCTCCCTCATACCGTTTGTAAAACTGACTTAAGTTTTGCAAATACCAGTGGACTGATCCCAGGGTGACTCAAGTCAGTAAAATTTCACTGCTTTCAACAAGTTCTCCTCCCTACCTGATGCTAGTAGTTTCCTTCAAGTGGCACAGTTTTCCCTTTTCTTAGATCTGAATGCTCCGGTATTTAGGGCCACCAATTGTCCTGAGCCAGATCACAGCTGCACTCCCTTGCACACTGGCAAGGGCATGGTTCACAAATATTTATGAAACCAGCAGGAAAGGTCTCAAGGTTGGCATAAGGAACACAAAAGGGGTCCTGCATGCCTTGCTCAGTGAGTGACCGGCAGTGGATTTTGTTTCTTTCTGTTGGGGACATGGATTCTACTACAGAGGGACAAGTGAGTGTAGCTTCAACTGCTTGAACTGGCACAGTTTCACCTGAGCTTGCATTTATGGAGAACGAAATGCCAATGGAATGTGCATTGTACCCCAAGGCAGGACTCCAGCCAAGGGGAGGGCAGCCCTCAGCTGCATTTGGGCTGCTCTGAAGCACTGCTAGCAGCGGCTGCCTGCAGGACAAGGAGAGTTGGAACATGTGGTGTTTGACAAAGCTGAAGTATCTTCCAGCCTCCTTAGGCAGGGCTCAGGTTCTTGGCAGCACTGGCTGCATAGGTCTGGGAGTGTGACTATAGACAGCTGGGCTTCCTAGAGGTCTTCAAGCCTAGAATTAGGCATGTGTAAATGGGGAGAATTAGCCTAGAGGTGGACCGGAGAGACTTCCATCCCCCGCTCTTAAGTTCAGAACATGAAAACACTGGCTGACTTTCCACTCTCTGTGGCAAGGCTGAAGCAACAACATCCAAATATGCTTCGAGGATGCAGCTGCCAAAGAAACCTTTCACAATGAACGCAGAGGGGCATCCCTGTGGCAGCCTCAGCTGAGGTGCTAATGATTTCATAACCTGTTCTTTCATTATGCAAGCTATAATACCTGCTGAGACTGTTCAGCACGGGAGTGCCTGCTGCCAGGGCAGGAGCCAGGGCGCAGTGGTGGATTGATAATGGGTTTGCATGTGGAACAGATCTGTACTGTGTGTTTTACATACATGGCTTTGAAACTACAAGAAAACAGCCACTTTCTATTTCCATTTGCATTAGAGGCTTCTTATGAATATTTGAAATAGACATTTATTGTGACCATAACCCTACTACAAATTAAAATCAGATCCTAAATCCCTTGTGAAAAAGAAGCTCATTATAATGTGTGGAGATGTCAAAAACAATACTAAATGACACTTAACTTTAAATCCCAAGCACTGTGTTTATACATAACTTAGGGTTAAATCTACACTGGAAATAAGACCCAGGAGCTAAGCAAGGTTTACAGGGGTGGGGGATGTCCCAGTAGATGTATAGCCACAAGCTGAAGAATAAACAGCTGGTTGTATGTGTCTGCCAAATACAAAGTGTCTTGCATATATACTGCTGCATTTTCTTTTCTCAAGTCACAGATTACTGTTGCTACATAACCTACATGGACTGGGTCAGATTTATACGAGGTGCAATGTTGATTCAGATGGTTTGTTGCTATAGAGAGAGATAAAGGCAGATTTCTGGTCTAAAGGTATGCATATTCCTCAATGATCGGTTTCTCATCAAATTTTATGTGCGAGCCATTTTAAGGACTTGTTATCTGGTAGGCTATTACAAGGTCTAAATCCACGCTTCACAAAATAGAGAGATCAGGGAAAAATAAAATACAGGCATGTTGACCTGCAATCTGACTTCGCCACTATTCTGTATGCTCATCGTATTTGCCTTTCCCATTAAAAAAAAGAAATAGAACAACAGCAGAAAATGTGGAGCGGAGTGAGTAAGCCATGGCTTCCGACCCCTGGAAATCGGCCATACTCACTGCTGTGCAGATTCCTGCTGCTTTCTGAGCTGAGATCATACTGTTGGAGATGGCAAGTGTATAGAGCACAGATCTGTATCTTTCTTCCATTGCTAAATATTAACAGTAAAAAATAAATGCAGGTGATGCAACAGCCTTTGACTGGGTCTATTTATGTGACTGTTGAGATATTTTAACCAGATCAGTAAAATGTCTGGCTCCCTGTGACCCAATCAAATAAATCTGATGTTAGTGTAAACTAAGTGCAACTTTACTGTTTAGGTAAAGTTAACAATTTTTAACATGTTCACCTGCAGTGTACTGACGTGTCTCAGGGTACATGGGACAAACACTTATTTTATAGGAGACATCTGGAAAAGGACACATCTCCTTTCCATTATTCATCTTCTGGTTTGTCCCCTCCCTAAGCTGAGTCTGTTTCCTCTGTCTTCCCAACAGCTCCAAGCTGTTAAAAAAAAAAGAAAAAAACCTTACAAAACTAACTAATGTTGCTTGACTGTCAGCATGCACTGACTGTCAGGCCAGCAGGACAAACAAATTACATTTTCAGAGGCCTTCCACTGGCAGCTCCAGCCAACCTGTTCCCACAGTTTAAATCTGGAAACTCTTGATGCAAATGCTGCAGTTGATTCTGATGGCTGTAGTGGCACTTCACTGAAAAGTGGTGCTTTGGAGTTAGGTTTCGCAGCACTGGGAGTTGATGGGAGTTGAAGCGATGCTTGTGTTTCTGGGAGGGCTGTTTTCAGTCCTGCGTGTCTACAGAAGACTCAGGCCATGTCTAGATCAGTGGTGTTACTTCAGCTGTGCAAATGCAGCAAGAGGGGTCCTTCTAGCCTGATTGGCCTGGCCTTTTTAAACTATTTTATGGAAAGATTATTTCCTCCTTGCTGAATTGTCATGTTGAAAAACATGGGGTACAATATCTTAAATTATCCAGTACCCTCAGAGTTTCAAAATTCACCTGATCCAATTTTTGTCTCTGCTGATCATAATGCTGCCCTTCTGCTTCCCCTGGCATGGCAGCTTTCTAGTTAAAGCCCTGTTTCAGTGGCAGTTCTCAAAGGGAAAAAAGTGGAGGAAAATAGATACAGTTCAAACCATGACTATTCATGAAGTACTCGTGAATACTTACGGTTCATGTGAAGACATTAAATCAATAATTAGCAGTTTGTTAGTTCATGCTGTGGACTCTTGGAAGCTGGCAGGATGACCTGAATTTTTTTTACATGACTCTCTACTGACCATTAAGCCCTTTACTTTAAACTGGTGCAGAGGATATTATTTTAATCTTCAACACAAAGTTCTGGTTTGGGAGAATGTTTCCTCTTTATGACAGCATGTCTTTCAAGACAAAGATAAGATAAAATAGAGAAACTTCCAGACAACAAAAAAAACAAGAAAACCCTATCTGTGAAACAGTAAACCAAACACATCAGTACAAATTGGAAGGTAAAGATGTAAAATAACCTTTTTTTTCTTAGTATGATGTAGCGTATCATTAGCAGGCGTTAAGTCAGTATTCAGGACATAATTTAGGAAAATGTCTTCATAGGGGTCATGCATTTTTATGGGTCTCATTCTGTTTTAAATGACTGTATTAGCAGCACTTCTGTGAACTTCAATGACAAGAGCATCATGCCCAAGAGAACATCTGCCACCTCTCCTTGTCTTTCTCAACTCAACAGTATGTGCTGCACAAGGCAAAGAGGATGAACAGAATAGTGGAAAGGTGGTTTGCAGATCAGCATGGGCTTCAGTGATGGTATCAAGAAGAGCAAAGGTAGACTTTGGCCAGTGCTTTCAGGAGAAATTTTGTGAATATTGTAGGGAGCCCTCTGCTTCACTTCATAAGCTAATCACCACCAGGGGTCAGGAGAATTTACTTGGTAGCGGTCCACAGATGTCAAGGTGGAAGATGGGGATTTTTTTTCTTTTGAAGCATTAAGACACAGATCAGTGTCAAAGCTTGTTTTACAGCTAGATGTAGTGCGTTATATACTGTCTGTTTATGGAGTGTGTGTGTGAGTGTGTGTGTGTATGAGTGAGATTCCCAGTTGGTTTAAATCCATTGCCTTTGGCAAAGCTGTGTGCTGTACACCATCGAGAACTGGCTCTCTTGCTGTTGATGTATTCATTCTATTCTTATTTGTTTTCTCAAATGATTGTGTTAACTGGGCTACAGCTCATGAGGTTTCTTTTTTTTTTTTCAGGTTTATATTTCCTCAGCAATAATTTGGTCATAAATAAGCCCATTTTTAAGATCACCAGATAGACTAATGTGGAAAGCTTTTTAGGAGAAAAGTTTTGAATATGATTTTTGAATATTGATTGTCACATTTTAAAGAACAGTTCAAAAGGGAACATCAAATTCCTGGTTTAACAAAACAGCTTAGAGATACTTACCTTTTCCAATTTTCTTCCCTTTCCACTTGCTTCTATTTAGAACATTTCATAACAGTAGATATCCTTTCTGCTTTAAGCTAGAGAGTAAAAAAAAAGTGTGCTTGGGTGTTTGACATTACTGGTCACTTAGACTTCCTGCTTTTTATCACGTGCATTGGCTGGTTTGTATGCATACTTTTTAACCAAGATTTAGACTTACATGTTATCTGGAATTTGATCTATAACTTGAAAGGCTACTGTAGCCACAATAAGAATGAAAATAACCCTGGACTGTTGAAAATTCAGCTCAGAGCACCCAAAGTGGTAATGACTGCAATAGTAGTTTTGTCGATATTTATAAATCAATGCAAACCAGAAACTGGATGTTTTAATTTACTACAGTTTCACTGTAACTGATACCCTCAAGTTTAGAGCTTTAAGCTTTGTGAAGTGCAATGTTATTGCAGGGCATGCATCCAATTTTTAAAACATTATATAGATTGGAGACAGATGAGTTTTCAGAATTATTTTAGGCCTATTTTGATTGAATGCCTGAGATGCATTTTCCAGTGAAAATTAATTGCATTGATGTGAAAACAAATGAACCCCAACCTCAAAATTAGCTGCAGGTTCCTGCATGAACCAGTACTTAAAAGAGAGGGAGTGGGCAGAGATAGTGACTGGGAATTGCGATTACAATGTACACTTTGTTGGTAG
Source organism: Struthidea cinerea (assembly GCA_013397865.1). Taxonomy (NCBI): domain Eukaryota; kingdom Metazoa; phylum Chordata; class Aves; order Passeriformes; family Corcoracidae; genus Struthidea; species Struthidea cinerea. The sequence goes on from VZTI01003262.1 coordinate 707,301, forward strand.
AATAAAATAACCTTTCTTCAATGCCTGCTCTTTTTTGCTGTCTCTCTTAGCACGCATGCATGAGTAGAGAGAGAAATTTTCCCATGTATCTGTGGTTGCACATGAGTGGACAATGGCTTTTACCAGCTATCACTGCTTCTACCAGCCATCACTGCTTCTACCAGCCACTACCTGTAGTGCTTCTGTTGTGGTCATGGGGCGTTTCTGGAGCACACATTTCTTGGGGATTGTGCTAGGTGAATTTATTAGTGAATAGCAGCTAACATGTTTTCCACCCTTCCATGAAATTTGCCTTAGCTGTGTAAAAACTGTGTTTGGCAGTCCTGTTTCTTTGACTGATGCTCTCAATCAGTGGATATGTCCCAGTGAGAGGTAAGCAGAGAAGGCAATATGAACCCTTTAAATAACAAGAGCAAACAACACTGGCTCGGAGCTGATCTCTGTTGAAGTACAGCTGCAGCAGTTCCCCATGACTTTGTTCTATCTGCCTTGAGATTCACCTCTTCCCTGTGCTTCTCATCATTTGTACTAATATAGCTGTCAGCTGGGATTTTTAGCATGTTTAAGAGATGAAGCGTGTGCAAAGGTTCCTCCCAAGAAATGGCATATATTCATTTTGATCTTCGTGAAAGTTTGAAGGGAATCAGTGAAGTGGGTTGGGGGTGGGAAGAGGGTCACTGAAGACACATAGCTATTTGGCAGCATTAAAGTATTTTTACACCTGGAGATGACTTGCTGAACTGATAATTGAGAGTACACCTTCATGTATGTGCTCCCCTCCCTGCACCCACTGAAACAACCAGCAGCTTTGAGACAGTGAGCATATTTGGGGCTGTGGCCATGGTGGGCCGTGCTAACTTTCCTCTGGGCTATAGAGAGAGGTTAGCACCACAGGAACAGTGTGCTGATGGCAGAAGTGCTTGGGAAGCAATGAGCATTAAAAAGCACAGAGTTTCTCGATGGTATTCTTGTTAAAGGATAGGATTAAGAGCTGGATTTTGGTCTGCCACTGATGTCATATATCATCTGAGAATTTTTCAAGCTTCTAATTTTCAATTTTGCCTATTTCCTATTTTGTTTAAGGAATCATTTAAGAATTATCTTACATAATGCCTTTCTTAAAGATTTCTACAGTATGTGTTACTTTAATAGTATTTTTAGTGTTGAGTGTAGAATTTAAATCTCAGTAAATAAACAATCTCACATGTATATACACCTACATACTGTCTTCATTAGCGACTGTGCTCTGCTAGCCAGAGCAAACTCTGCTTTCCACAGTGCATGCAGAAGACTTGTGTCTTGTCAGCATGAGACAGACTGAATCTGCCAGTGGCAGATGCTGGAGTGGTTTTCACTCATTTAGGCTGTTTTCTTTGGTCAAACTATTTTCTAGCAGAATTGTGATCAAATCCCTGCTCCATGCCCAACCATAGCATTGCGGCTCTGCCTGCTGTGAGTTGCATTGCCACGTGGTCTTGAGACTCAGCAACACTTGGAGCCACTGTCCTTGTACAAGCTCTAGACTGACGAAAATGAACGAGAAACTGATGGTTACAGTTTTATTAATTTATTCATATGGAGCTGAAGAAATGCAAAGGTTCAGATTAATTGCCTTTTAATTACTATTATTCTATATTTAAATTGCTGGGAGCTTCTTTTGGGGTCTGCTGTGTCTTTTTGTTGACTACCCACAGCAGCTGTTTTTTTGTGAGGACCTATGTTAGGTACCTGAACTGAATTAGCAATGATCACAAACTGGCCTGCAATTTAAAGCCTTCCCTTAAGTAGCAATCTTAATTTGATTAACTAATGCAGGACCCTTTTCCCAACCCCTTTGTGCATAGCAACCTTTCTGCTCTAACTTTTACAACGTTGGGTGTGGGGGCCCACGGGAGCAACGTTGAGGAAGAAAAAGTCAAGAGGGGTAAAGCCACCCAAAGTATAAGTACAGCAGTTCTGTCTGCCCGCAGGCACATGAAGACATCAGCAAGTACATCTTTCTTAGACACCCAGGCAGGCAAACGTCTCTGAAGCACGGGGGCATGAATCTGCTGCCGCAGCGTCCATCATCCTGTGAGGGACAGTGAAAACATGTGCTGTCATCTTTGACATTTTAATTGAAAAGAAAGCTTACACAGATTTCGACCTTAAGCAGTATGTTTATACAAGTGTATACAGAGAAATAATCTGTCAGTTCAGTGCAGGCTCATTGCTATAGGAGTTGGTTTAGTAACTGAACAATCCAGCATTAGCTCACACACCTTGCCTTGTTCCATGCCTCAATAATTTTTAGTAGAAATACTTTGCCTAGAGGCATGCAGTTATTAAAAAAGAGGCTCAGCTTGCTTAAAGTCTGGAATTATTAGCTCATGGTAACAAGCCTGCACTGGAGAAACTGTTGGTTCTTTGTTTTCATAACTTTGCTGTAATTCACCATCTTATTTTCAGAGACAAACTTCTGCATTGTTTGGGAAGTTAAAAAAAAGAAAAAAAGAAAAAAGAAAAAGAAAAATAAATCACTTCAAAAAGATTTTTTTTTTCATTTTTATTATAAAGAGGGTTTACAAAGCTCTTTTATCTTAGTATTTCTATTAAATTGCACTGGTCCAAGTAATAAGGGTAAATAGAAGGACAATTTTGAGAAATTTGTTGTCACCTCATTTCCAGTATAGGAATCAGTTGGTAGTGAGTATTCAGTGAGAGCTCTCTGAAGACTCTCTCAGCCCTTTAAGGAAAAAATGTGCTTTTTCTCCATCCTTTTTGCAACCTACTATCCCTTTCAGATGCAAAGTTGTGAAGGTCAAATAACATCCATTTGCACTGCTATAACGTGTGTCAAAGGAGTCACTTGAGCAAATGAGGGCTCCACACCTTTAGATAGCCCAAACCTGGCAGAAGAGTTACTTGGTGTTCAGTTGTCACTTTCTCTGGATGCTGGGGGTAGGTTTCTTTCCAGCTGTTTAGCCTGTTAATATTTTTCCTCAATGAGCCTCAGATTTTCAAATTTTCTTGATTTTGCTTGCCAGGCTGGAATCTTAAGCCCAGATTTTAAAAAGAATGGTCATGTTAAAAAGTGTTTGTGTAAGCTTTATTGCTGTTATTATTCCTGGTTTTAAGTTAGCTGCCATTTGATGCATTTGTGTATTACAGCTACCTATTTTTTCAATGAAAAATGATGCACCTTTATTTGTGGGGCTGCAAAATCATTTGTTTTCCTGAAGAACTAAGCTTGGTTCTGTTTGACCTGAGAGACTGCGACGGCAGTGGAACCAGTTTGACATCATTGCTTGATTTTATGATCAAATCATATTTATGCTGCAGTTTTTGGGTTTATCCCACTTCTTTTTTTCTTATTTTAATACAAGAATGTGTTTTTATATGGGCTAGTTCTTTATAATCCCTCGAACCTGCCTATTGCAGCGTTCCCCTGTTTTGCTTTAACTATGCCATTATCCTTCACATATCATTTGTGAGTTCCAGCTGTGTGCATAACACTGTGCAGAACACAAACTTCTCCAAGGAGGTTATAGTCTAAGAAACCATTCTAGCTTTCCTTATTTTTCTTGTAATGGGTCAGGCAATAAGACCCAGTGAAATATTTAGAGGGAAAGAAAGATTGAAACCAGCAGTTTCTAGGACCTGTAAGAGCCAAAAGGCAAATGTTAATGGGTTTTGTGAAGCTTCCAAGGACCTGCTGGTCCTTGTACTTGTGCTGAATTTGCAGAGGTTCCTTGAACATGTGTTCAGGAAATATAGGTGGCATTAGCACAATTGAAGTTTCTAAAGGCATGATTTATCATTGACTAAACCTTTAAATAGACTTTGGCCCACTCAATACATGACGGGGCTGCTGATTTGTGGGGCTTTTCTCCTACAAGCTCAGGTGAAAAGTACAGAAATCTTTACAAATTCTGAAGGCATTTTTCCACAGGATGTTAGTATTTTACTGTGTATATATATATATATCTCCATTCTCTGTCTTTTTTTGTTTGGTTGGTTGGTTTTTTTTTAGTTTTTCTTTCCCTTCATTTGGGAAGGGAAACGTTTCTGTTCCTGTGTATTAGAACAAGTGATCAAGAATGCATTTCTGACGGAGTTGCTTTGTTTCCAAATGAACAGCTTCTCCTCAAGTGGCATCAAGGGATACATGAATTGAGAAGTAACATCTCTTTAGTTGCTTTTGGCTTTGTTCCGTATCATTTCATATCTGTATGCTGCATCTTGCTCCTTTTGTGATGCTTGTTGCTGAATTCGTTCTTCCTCTGTTCCAATGTATAGCTTGTTATCTTAATTGTGCCAGCTCTTCTGAGACACTTACACGGGCTTTCCCTTCACTTCTGAATCAAGCTCCTTGTCTTTAAGACTTTTCGAAGCTTAGCCTTATCTTATCTCAGTCCTCCAGTTTCTCATTACAGTGTCAAGCATCTCTTTCACTTTGCCAGTGTCTTTACCATCAGCTGGTTTCTCTTTCCCAGGCAGAAATCTCTTCTTGTCCAACACTGGGAAAATACCTAAAGGTAACACATATATGAAGACACATGCTCACTCCGTTTAAAAATCTCTAGAGAAAGCATAGCTTTGTCTGGATGCTTCCCAAATCCTCTAAGTTATGAGCCACAATTTTCCCTCTCTAGAGTGTTGCCCTTCCTGTATCTCAATCTTAGTTACTCCCTTCCTCTTGCAAACTTCCTCAGTCCTGTCATTTCTGAGCGTACCAGTTAAATAAAAAACATACAAAGAAACAAAAAAGCAACCAGAGTAGTGCCTCTAAATTGTCTCCAATTCTTTAGCATATTTATTTGCTTGTGCGTTCTATCTCCGTCTTCTACTTTTCATCTGGTTTGTGTCTCTAGGAATGTAAAAACACTCTGCATGAATTGTCTCTTATCTGTGTTTGTACAGTGCCAGGCTCAATGGGGTCCTGGTCCCGACTGGGACCTTTGGGCACCACTACAGTATAAATGTCTGCTACTGATAATAATAATCTACCCACATCATGCAGATGTCTGAATTATCTGAGAAATACAAACAAGGATCTTTACTAGGTTGGCAGGGAGCCATGAATTCTAGGTGCCAGTTTTCTTTTCCCCTGAATATGGTTTGGCTCCCTGAAAAACCTGGTGACACAAACCTCCCACTTCTTGGAAAGCTTGGCTCTCTGGTGGTGATGTGATTAAAGCGTCGTTAAACATGGGATACAGCAGGTCAGGTGAGGTCCCTTGCAACTATGCGAGGTATTCCAAGTACTGGTCTGATGCTTTGTTGTTGCTTTCCCTTGTGTTTATTTTTTCTTTCCTCCTCTGAATGACAAATGGATAAATTGAAACTAGACAGAACTGCCCTGCTTTGAGGGTGGGAAATAATGGATCACAAATGAGGAAAGCTCTAGTTAGACTGATAGGCTTAAATAATGGCAGTGTGGATCAAAAACCAGCAGACCGGCAGTAAATGACCGGCAGCCCCTCCAGTCAGAACACATTTCTCAGATTAAAACATCCCCTCCATGTCTTTGCCTCTGACTGAATTATTCAAATATTGAAGGCCCAGGACAGCACTTGGGCCAGGTACTCTGGCTGCACTAGCTGCTGTAAAAGCAGCTTGCAGCTGGTCTGTGCAACCACATGCTACAGGGAACTTACTTTCTGCAATGAAAAGTTTAATTGTGACAGTACCTGCCTGTCAGTGAGACTTCCAGAGGGTAGACTGCAGCCAGCTGTGCTTATTCTCAGTATGGTAGGCTACTTGGGGGCTTCAGCCTGAAAGCCACCCAAACCACATGCGCATACTGACATCCCTTGAAAAGATCCAGGCTGCTGGCATGCAGTGCTTGCTCCTCATTACATTGATCATAACAGTATCATTGCTGCCTTATTCACCTCTGTCTCCCTATTGCTTCCACTCACACTCTCATTTTCTCCTTGATCTCCAAGCTTTTTGGGGCAGGACTTCACCTCACCCACAAATTTTAAACCAAGGCTTCTAGGCATTGCTGTAATAAATATGTAGGTACTCACATGTTTATACATGGATATAAAAATGATGAAAGTCTGATCGAGTGTGTTGTGTAACTGCAGTGTGGTACAGAAATCCCTCAGCCAGTGATGACCCGACATGGCAAATCACCACAGCACAACCGGCCACCTGTGGGCTGCTCTGGTGTGAGCTGGCAGGGTCAGAAGGCTATGGAAAGTCAAGAGAAGGGTTCCTTTACTCCAGTGCAACTCGGTATACTTCTGGCTAAACTTTTTCCACCCCAGAGTTAACTGAAGTGGAACAAACAGGGTTGTGATGTAGGTATTCTCGATGACCTTGCATGAATGCTACGTGCAGGGGAGTAAGGAGCAGGAGAGAGGTCATGGTAAGACCCACTGACCCAGAGTGCTTTACCATAATAGAAAACATTCTGCAGTGATACTTTAAATAGCATCAGTCCTTTGGCACATAGCTGCACATGGTCTAGGTCAGTAGGAACCTACTCTCATGAGACCTCAGCAGCAAATTGTCATCTGCCCAAATTATCCTTGCAGACTTCAAGTTAAGGGAAGCCTAGTCTTTTAACAGACGAATGTAGTGTTTAGTCATCAGGCAACCAGTTGCATCATATCAGATGGAGTATCCGGTATTAATCTAGGAGCACATACTGAAGAATATATCACAGATATTTGACTGCCTTAGAGGAGTTATCTTTAATCATTGGGTAGAGTCATATGATGGAGCATGATCGAGTCACCACGGCTTAGCAGGGTACCACCCATCTGTTCAAATGTTAATAAGGGTGACTCATGGTGTTAGCAGGACCATGCAGAGGAAGAGGAGCCAACCGTGGTCAGTTACAGCAGCTTGGCTAACGTGTGGTATTTTACTAAGCCACCCTAACGCTGACTATCCAGGCCATGCACACCCAAAGAGACAGTGTGCAAATGCTGCCCGAGACCCCTTCATGTCCAACAGCAGGCTTCCGCTGGAACACAATGAAAATTCTTAAATTTTGCAAAAACCCCACGGATAGCCAGATTTTTAGTGAGGCTGAGCACCTGCGAGTTCTCTATCTTATCTGTCCTCTATTTGTGGGTGAGTTCTCTATCTTATCTGTCCTTTATTTGTGGGCTCTTTGCCCAACAGCCCTATTTATTTAGCAACACAGGTGCCGAAGAATGAAAATCAGTCAGCAATATTGACTGACAGGCTGCAGGCAGTACCTCCTCAGCATTTACAAAGAGAGGAGCAGATTCAGTATGTCCAACATTAAAAATAACAATTATAAACTCTCACTGACTTTCTTTGCTGCCAGACAGAAAGGAACAATAAAAGAGATTGTGTTGTCCTTGGAAGAAATACCTCAGACAAATTGAGTGTCTCAGCCTGTACGGTTCTGTGCCATACACATTCCCTGAGCTCTGTGAGCGTGAGTGTGCAGGAGCATGTGCTAAATCCATGACCTGTGTTCAGTGTAGGAGCAATGGAAGTATCCACGAGTACTGGCCAATGTCAGTTTCCCTGATACGGGAGAGGGGACTCCAGTGTGCCTTATGTAGTACTTTTATCAATGGCAGGAGCACTGCAGGCTTTTCAACAAAGAGGCTCAACCTTGAAGTGCAAGGCTTCTCTGACTGCTCTGCACCTCTTTTTAAAAACAGACTTGGGAACAGACTAGCAGGAGTGTTGCAAGAAAACCCACCTGAGTACTGAAGAGTTTTTCCCTCTAGCTAAGCATAAAGCATGTACTCTCTCCTAAAATGAAGCAGCATTAAAGGTAAAACTGGGGACAGCGAGGAAGATTCTTTGCCATTTTAATAAATACCAATAATTCCCCTTTGCCCAAGCCCCATATTCCCAAACTCATTAAAGCAATTTTGGAATTTTTTTTGGCTCTGGAACATATAAGCAAAACCCAAACCGTGCAGTCCCTTGAGAATCACTTGCACAAATTGTATAGGTCAGGCCAAAATAAGTTTCTGTCAAACAGCCTAACACCTCAGCTTATTATGAAACTGGTGAATTGTACAAAGGGTCTGTAAGGGGGCACTCTCAGAATGAATAAAGGGGGGGGGATGGCTCTTGTCATGGTACTTGTTTTACTTTGACCCCACTGAAAACTCAAGCAGTGTTTTTATTGAACGCGTGGCTCTGGCCAGCGCTGTTCCCATAGATTCTGTCTAAGCTGGGGGACTCAAGAGAGCTGCAGAGTGGGCAGGTGGATGCACACCTCAGTCTCATTCCAGGCCAGGCAGGAGAGTGCACCAGTGCTTTCTCCCTTCCTGCCCACTCCTCCCGCCTGCTGTCCGGGAGGAAACCCCACGTGCATCCCCAGCAGGGGCTGCAGCACACTCTGTTCTGCCCCTCAAATGTCCCAGCATGGGGGTCCCAGCCCTGCCATCTGGCACATGGACTTTAAAGCGTGAGGTAGAGAAGACCTGTTTGAATTTGCTGTCTGCTGCTCTGCAGGGCATAGTTCTGGTGAGGATGAGCCAGTGTGAAGTGGATGCTGCTTGTGGGAGTCACCACAGCCTCTAAAAACCAAACTAGGATCTCCTCCTCACACTCAACTTGCTATCTCCTCACTTTTTTCTTTTCAAAAGAGCACTGAATCTGCTTTTCGTGCTATTTTGATCCTGTCCTATTGATTTGTCAGTCCTCGTGTGAATGAGTGCTGCTACACGGAGCATCTGAGTTTAAATGGACAGCAGAATGGGTCAGGGTCTGTGTACTTTGAGTATATTTTCTGAGCTCATTTTTCCTGCACTGCATCCATTCCATGTATACCACCTCCACAGCTCCCGAGGCTTGTCCACGTACTGAGCTGACTGTGGAGTTGCATATCCCAGAAATTCATTCATGCTCCCTCACAGAACTTACTGCAGTCTCTCACAGGATCACACCACACGTTTGGAAAATGTCTTGATTTTTTTAAGGTGATATGAAGATGTAAGTACATCATATTCCTCCATCAGCAGATAACCAGGGAGGCATAGGAAGAACTCTTTGTCTGGATCTGAGATACATTTGTTGTTATTTTTGGGTTTCTTTCTTCCCCTTCTGAATAAGTACTGTATGTGTCTGGGAGGATTTTTAAAACATCCTTCAAAACACAGGCTTTTTCTCTCCATGGAGAACCAAGACAAAAGGATGGGTTCAGTGTGTGCAGCTGCTACTAGAGGGCAGCTGAGGGTAGAAGAGTGGGAGGAGCAGTGTCTGAGTGTGAGGGAATTGTCAGGGCAAGGATTTTCAGGTGGCATTTGTTGGGATATAAATGTTTCTGGGGAAACAGGGTTGAAGAGATGAGCATTGAAGGACTGCGGGTCCAAGGATGGGAAATACTGGGGAGTTTTAAAGAAGAGAGGATTAAATGGTTTGAGGTCTTGGCAAAAGAGAAGGAGACTTGTACGTCAGAAGAAGGTGGTTTTGCTGTCAGACAGGCACCTACACTTTGGGAGCCTGGATATGGTGCCCTCCATAGTGGATGTCTGTGAATCCCATTGCTCACAGCTTTCGGGATTTTTGCATGTTGTTAGATAACTGGAAGTGACAGCTGAAGTTAGAGGAGGGATGTATGTATCCATGGTTGCCGGTGCCACTTGCAATTAGAGGGGCAAAATGTAAAGCCCCATCATTTGGTGTGACACAGTTCAGGCCAATTGGGACAGTCTTCCCCTTGCTCCTCTAGGGTTATGACTCTGCTTCCCTGACCCGGTCAACCCAGTTTTGAGGCGTGGATTCATCACTGAAGCAAAGGATGCTTCTGCCAAGGCTGAAAATCAACTGTGATGTTTAGAGGCTCTAAACATCTTAGACTCCTTCCGTGCTCCCCCCTGCAGAAGCTCTTCAAGCTCACAGATTATGCACCCTCTTCTCCAGTTCTTCTCATACCTTTAGGGGCAGCTCTTCTTCCCAATAAACAGTCTAAACCATGTGCTATACAGAAGAACATCCTGCTCTCTGACAATTTGACATACCTGCTTGTACTGTTAACATTTGTTTTTGCACTGTATGTGAAAATTTCAAGCTTTTTGAAAAGGTAACAAGTTACACTCACCCCAAAGCAACTCACATTTTCTTCAAAACTAAAAAAAAAACCCAAAACAACAAAAACCTGATAATATAACTCCCAAGACCTCATTCTTAAAGGCTTTTTCAAAGTGTAGTCCCAGCATTGCTTAATCCATTAATTTTATGATTCTTCTTTGTGAGTGGGCCTGCTTTCTCACATGCAGTTTTTTCCTGTGCTGTACTTAAAAAACATCCTTCTAAATCTTTTGAACCCCTTTTGCCAAAATAATTCACTCTGCTTGTCTATAGGCCATACATTTTGCTTTTATAAATGGCTTAATTTGAATATAATTTTCCTAATTTTATTTCTACTTTTTTTTCCCCCCCATTTTTTGTGTCCTGGTGGTGTGCTAAGTGGTAAAATTAATAATCTTCCTTTGGAACATAGGCTTGGTAGAGTTTCACAGGAGAGATTATCAAGGGTGATTTGAAATACTCATTTTAGAGTAGTTTTTTTACAGGTGATAAAATTTACAAATAAACTTGAGAGGTAGTTTTCTGTCATAGTCTGCAAAACTATCATCCAGATATTTTTGTTCCTGAGGGCTAAATTTACAGTAGTGCACTAATGCCAGAAAATTGTCCTGCTTTGTCTGTAGAAATCTTTTGCTAGCCACTGAACGATGCAGAGGTGCTCAGACTGAGACCAGCTGATATGTCTGCATTCATGCTATATCGGATGAACTATAGTGGTGCTTTAACCAATAAAGAGAAGAAGGGAGGTGATTCACCTTTTTTCTTGAAGACTTTATGTTCCACTGATTTACGCAGGAAAGAACAAATCTTGGATTGGTTTATCTGCACCTGCTTGTCTGGAGCTGCCTGTGCCTACCAATGGCTGGCAGGGTAAGGCTTGTTTTGGTCTCCACAGCCCGTGACAGCTTTTTTTCTTTTCTTTTCTCTTCTTCTAGGCCTGTCCCAGGTTCTCTGTCTTCACTGCTGCACCTACACAACCGACAAAGACAGCCTATGCCTGCCTCTATGCCCGGCACCCTGCCCAACCCTACCATGCCAGGATCTTCTGCTGTACTCATGCCTGTAAGTTTTCTGGTTTGGCATTTTTGCAGGAAGGAAAGCTGTATTGTGTTTGATTCAATCTAAGCAGAGGTGAAAGTGTGCTGGATTTTCTAAAAACCCAGCGTAATAAGTTAAGGAAGCTGGACCTTCTACAGTGCTTCATCTTAGACAAGAGTATTTCTGGTGAAGTTAATGGCATGCTAATTAGTGTGAGAGTGATTAGAAGCAGTTTACATGAGGCTGCAATTTGTGATTCTCATACTCGGTCATGTAGGTGAGATCAGTGTGTCTGTGCTGGAACAAAAAGATTTTTCGGAATTCAGAAAAAAACTGGAAAAGCAATGTACATAAGTTGTGTCAATGAACTCTAAGTGATCCTCTTGTGTGGGAGATAGCCAGTTGACAAGAAGGAAATGTAACTTACTTTTCTGGCCTGTTAACTTGCACTTATTTAGAACTAGGTACCAATTGCTGCTCATCTTTCCTCATTTCTGAAGGGATGGGAATACTTCCCATTTTATGAAAGCCAGAGGGCTGCTTTACAATTGTAACTTCAAATCTTAAATGATTTTAACCTTTTAACCTTTTCAGTAGAAGACATTTGGGCAGGTTAGAAGTGGAGAAAAGTAAGGATGACATGGGGAAGAGGGGATGGAGAAAGAAGTTTTTGCTTCATTTCACTGTGTTCAGTTTGTGAGACAAACCTGAGAGCAATTGACTGTGGAAGGGAGAAAAGCGCTGCATGTTCTGGCTTTGCTGGATCAAGGGGAACCCTCCACAAGGATACAAGGGTTTGGCTACTATTTGAGCAGTCATGAATAAGTTAGTAATTATTAACTTGCCAATAAGGCTCTCCTGGAATATCGATCAGGAAGTTTAACAAAAAAAAACGTAAGACATGTCATTGTGGGAAGTTTTTTTCTGGCATGATTCCCAAGGAACTTGAAATGCAGCAAATGTCCAGCCACAGTGTAAGTTCAGTGGCTTCAGTCTGCTGCTGGGGAGCCCTTTGGGCAGCTTTACTTGCAGACGAGCAGGTGTGCTCTGGCTGCAAGCCCTCGAGAGAGGAGCATGGAGGTGAGACAGACCCTGTCAGTGCTGGCTGCCCCTTGTGCCCCACAGCACTCCTGAAAGGGCTGCAGGGGAAATGGCAGTGGGAGCTGCTCCTACCCCGTGGAGAGAGGGTAAGGGGGTCTTGGCAGCTTTTCCCTGCCAGCGGGCAGTGGGATATTCACATTTCCCCGAAGCCCAGCACCCATTCTTGCAGGCATCATGGAGGGTGGGAGACAACACCTCACCGCAGGGCACAAAATACAGCTCCTCTGCTTGGATTGCTCAGAAGGACACAGAAGTGTCTTTTCTGTAGGAGCCAAAGATTCAGGGGACTGGCTGAAAGCAAGGTGGGATGCTCAGCTCTGGCTGGAAGCAGCATCATAACCCTGCTTACCACCCCTGACAAGGCCTAGCAGTGTACGGGGCTTGTCTCTGTTTGAGAAATACCCTCCAGGAAATTATTTTATAGAGGCCTTACTGCCATTAGGTTTTGTATGTATCGCTCCCTCCCAGCCTAGTGAGATGAGCTTGCAGAAAGGGCTCTGAACAGCCAGGAGAAGCTTTGCTTTACGTTTTGCTATCTCAGCAGTGCATGAAAGCTTCCCTTACGAGACATATGGAAAACTCTTCCCAGCTGAGCAGTCTGAGTGAAGGAAAAACAGCCAGCTTGTTTTCCATATGCTCAAGATTGTAGATTTTTATTTATGCTTTTAACAAGCTAAGTTGGACTGCACTGGGAGGGGAATCTACAATTTTATACAGTGATGCTTTTAAAACCACTTAACTCTGAGTGTTGTTATACTGAAAGGGAGAAAATCATTACAAAAAAGCACAAACCTGGGTGGCTGCTACATCTGTTTATTAAAGAACCCCTTTCTTTATAATTGGCTGTGAGTTTTCAGGGCCGATTCTGATGAAACACACACCTACATGCATACACATATGCAATTCATGACACAGATTGTTATTTTCGCAGTCATGACTTGAAGAAATAAAGCTGAGTCCATTCAAATAGAAACTGAGAGTAAATTATTGCAAATGTCTCCAGATGTTTTCAAACCTTTTTTTTTCTTTTCTTTTAAAAGATGGAGCGACAAATGTCAATGAACTCCAACATCATGGGGATGCAGGGGCCGAACCTCAATAATCCATGTGCTTCACCTCAAGTTCCCCCAATGCATTCAGAAGCCAAAATGGTAAAAAGAGAATTTTTCAAAATTACTGTATTTTCTCGTATTGCTGTTGCATACCAGTTACCCAGACAGTGGGGGGGATGTAGCCAGACACTGCTTACTTCATTCTTAGTCATACGTTATACTCTTTTTTAATATGCTGCAGTAAATTGCCTTTGTGTCTATGAACTTTCAAGATGTTCCTAGTCCTAACTGATCTCTCGGTGAGAGGGAACTGAAGGGTGAGCTATCTGATCCATACTGTGCTAAACAGGCCTTTTGGTGCAGTTTAGTAAAATTTAAGCAAATGGTCTGGCTGTTTCTGTAATGGTGTCTGTGCTCCACAACTTGACCTAAAGAAAATTGTTAGTTAACAAAGAGTGTGGTAAAAATGTGTGTGCTGTGGAGGGAGTGTGCATAGTCCTTGCTTTTTCCAGATAGGAGCATGGAGTGTCAGAGAAGCATACCAAACAATACATGTATATAGAACTGGGATGTTTTCTTTTACTGGAATGCAACAAAGGTGTTCCCATCAAAAAGAAGTGTCAGAATTTGGACAAATGTAATTTATTTATACAAGTCAAATGTCATAACAAAAAACCAAAATTATTTTTTAAAGTTGTTCTACATCTTAAAAGGTCAAGGCTTCTCAGACATAGGTACTGATATGGGATTAATGTAGGTAAACTGAACTACAGGTGGACATTAGTTAGTTTTCCCCAGCTTTATATGCACTCTTGTGGAGGTATTTGGCACTAATATCCTTGGAATCAAGTTATCAGTGTAGAAATGCTTTAGCTTTTTTAAGTTTCAGAACTGCCATGTGCTGCTGTCTAACGGAAATATGAGGACAGAAGTTTTAACTCTGTAGGGTTTTTATGCTCTCAAGATACCTCATTATAGTGGAAAACAGGAGTAACTTCATTGAACTTCTTTCAGTGGCATTTCGCCAAGGTAAAATTGTCATAAGTGAGAGAATGAAATCAAGACGACAAAGATTAAGCAACCACATATTTTTATATATTTCTACTTTGCATGACTGTTACGGCTTTTAAAGTTGTCATCTATCCTGAGGCAAAGAAAAATATCTGCTTGTCTATTGGTATGGTGCATACTGCAGACTCTGGGTTAGGAGAAACAACATATATGAGCTTATTCTACCTCTGTTTTCTTAGGTTGGGTAGGTCATGCCTCTGCCTCACTGTTGGTCTGGGTTAGGCTGTTAACCCAACCTCTGTTAACACTCTGTCTAAAACCACACTCCGTAAACATGCATCCAGTTGGCCAGAAGAAGAACGATAGCCAAAAATGCTGCCTCCCCCAGCCAAGGAAAACCTGTGGTCGAGAGTTCTCTCTGCTGTACCACACAGTGACGGTGACATGCCAAATGGCAACAGCATCTGCAGCAGAGCTTGTTAAAAACTTTTTGGAATAGGCAAGTGTTTTTTCAGTGCAAGTGTAGCTGAGCCAAGCTAAATACTCCTTGGCTGAATAAATCCAAAACTGGCATCTGTTTTGGGGACTAAAGGTTCTGTAGTTTACTCTCTCTCCACACCCCCTGCCTCTTTTTTACTGGTAGTGTGAGGCTACTTAAGAACAAGATTAAATTATTGGTGCATATGGTGAGAATTCTGTGCTTTAATAACTGAAAGTGTACATTAATACAAGTTACCTTTTAATATGGGTAAGCAGGTTTTGTCCCTAAATCTAATGTATGAAGGCATTTTAATGTATGAAGAAATTGCTATCAGTTCCAAAATACGGTGTAGTGAACAAGCAGAGCCTTTGCTTCTCAGGGACTTTCTGCCACCCCTCCAAGGGTAGCAAAAATCTGCACACATTAACTCTTAAGAGGTATAATTCAGAGCTCCAGGACTTTTCCTCTTTTCTAATGCAGGTTTGGTGCTTTTAAAATATTTTGTATTTCTATATTCTAATTTTATACTTTGTTTCTTTATCATCACACATGTAATGTAAAAAGCCTCTTCATTTAGCCACTGCTTTGAGGAATATGAATCTATTAACAATACTTTGCATGAATGCAAAGTAGAAAAAATATAGGAAATATTCAGAGCAAAATTATTTCTTACATATAAGTACATGGATTTTAAATCAGAATCATCTGTATTACAGGGATGTTTGTTCTTATTATTAACTTTTTCACTTTTCTTCATGCTTAAAGCACGAGACTTCACAGACTGGTGACTTTTTAAAAAAAGTTAAAAGTGGAGGTGCTTAGTACGTTATCAGACTGTGTCCTGCATTAGGAAGGAATTTCAGATTTCCCTGGATTCTGCTAACGCTACTGCTGCTGGTGCATTCAGCATTGCTTACGTTCTTTTTGGCTGGCCCCACCCCGAGAAGAATGTGTGCGTCAAACACCAGACAGAGCCATCTAAGATGCTTGTAGCTGGTGACTGAAGTAGCTGGAGAAGTCCAGGGGACTTTGGGCATGATTCATCAGGTGCCCAAATCCATGGGAGTATCAGCACTTTTGGGAGGCCTGCGTGAGAGAATGCAGGACAGGCTCCTGTAAATGTCAGACCCAGATGTGAGACCAAATCCTTCTGGCCTCATGGCAGTATGTACCTGAGCAATGCAAGCACAATTTGGTACACAGCAGTCATAACACTATTTGGTGACACATGTGACTTAATTTGCCTCTGTGAAATGCATATGAATAAATAATATCCATGAGGATGCTGTGTGATGCCAGGTTTTTTAAAGGAAGTGGATAGACGGCAAAAGATTCATACCCTTGATTGGTTCATAACTTGTTTATAGTGGGAAATGGAAGCCAGTCTGATAAATATACACATTGTCTGCTATACATCTACACACACATCTAGAATATATGTGGCATTAATGTAACATTTGTCTAATAAGAAATACGTATTTTGGTCACCTTGTATCACCTGGCATTTATGGAAAGCCACACTCTGCCACCCAAGATGCTCGCTTCCTGGTTTAATTTTTTTTTTCAGGAGAATGTTCCATCAAGTATTAAGGTATTGTAGGTGACATCCCAGAACTGATTTAATTTATCACAGCAATCTCAGTTTCCCTCACAGTGTGCCTCTCAATTAGGTTATCACCTAATGCTTTAAAACTGTCCTAGTAAATGAATGAGTGAACATCTAAATCAATACTGCTTTCTTCTTAGATTCACAGCTGAGTGGATAAAACTCTTACGCTGCCCACCAAAAACACACATTGATTTTATATTAAAATATATTGCATTGGAAAGAGGAGGATACATATAGCTCTTAAGCGTACATGATAAAAATATGCGGAGTAGCACGTGTAGCATATTAACATGTGGTTCAGTAGGCTGAAAGTATTATGAAGTTGGAAGTGTTGGCGGTGCCCTTGCCTTAATATACTGCCTACATACAGTTTGGTTTTGCAGTTCCAGAGTATTGGAGGTTTCAGAACTCGTAAGTGCAGTACCGTGTGGATTACTGGAGTGAAAGATAAATAGTGTGCACTGAACCGCTGGAAGCCTGTGTGACAGCAGGTCTTTTCGATGGAGCTGATGCCTTTCTATCTGAATTTTGCAAGGCATTGATCTTTACCTGTAGAAATTTATGGCCTCTGAAAGGAGGTATAAAAAGCATGCTGGCAATGAAAGAATTGAACTTAAAAATACAGTTCTCAGTTTAATCTATTATTTTTTTTCTTTTACAATTTCTGTCTGCCACTTGCTGGATATGTAGTTTTATAAAATTTAAATAAAATATTGTATGTGTAGCTTGGCTGTGCCTGTAATCCTGACAGAACGTGTATGGTTCTTTAGAAAATAGAAGAAATTATTTCTGTGTCAGAAGTACATAGGACTGCAGGCTGTTGTTTTTGCCTTGTAAGCATTACTAGGTTGAACAGCAAAAAATAATAAAAAAAAAAAATATGAAAGCGTCTGTCAGATGAAATACTGAAAACATAACCAGAAAAGAAAAGTAATAAATTGGTAGAGTGCATGTTCCTAATTATAATAGTAAAATAACAGAACCTCCTAATTTACTTAAGAATGCTGGACAGCTTTGGCAGAGGAGGAGGAGAGAAGTGAAAGAAACTACAGTGAGCCACTTGTCATCAGCGCTAATTTTTATTCAACCTTATTAGAGGTAAGGGGCCAGATCCTACTGGTGGCTGTGTAACTCCGAGTTGAAGCATCACGCCATCCCAGAGGGAAGGCGAGGCTGTCTGCTGAGACCTGGGTGCGTTCTGTATGGCTCTAAGACAAGCATGTCTTGCTATTTCCAGGAGCACAACATATCAGCCAAATGGGAAAGGCTCGGCCACAGAGGTGGAGGGCTTCCATCAGATGCAGATTATGGCCTGAGTTTGGATGGAGCCTTCTGCTGCTCCTTGTTTTACAAATAGCCTGGGTTCCTGTGCCCTGAGCTGTGATGGTGCAAAGTGTGAAGCAGCTGGAGTAAGCTCTTACCCTGGCCCCGCTTCGGTGCTCGGCTCAGCCATTGCAGCAGCCCTCGGATGTGGAAGCAAAGAGTGCTGCCCAAACAGCAGTGGCTGGGACAGATGGTGGCCTTGGGAAGGACATCTCTCTGGATTCCAGCTCTGGGCCCAGGTTTCCAAGGTTTCCATACTGATTTCAGGCAAGGGGCTGACATAGGCAGTCCAGAGCCACTGAAGCTCCTGGTTTAGATACTTCACACTTTGTTGAACAAAAAAAATGGTTTGAAGTCTATGTTTTCCTGTCAAACTGGCTCAAAATGGAATCACTTCAGTAGAACAGCACATACTGCTTCAGGGCCAGAAGGCTTTTCTTTGCATGGATTCTGGACTACTGAGCAGAAAGAAAAATGTTGCATCTCTGCAGAGCTTTCAACAGCAATTGCCCATCTTGTACTTCACAATAAAGCAATGAAAACAGCATAAGAGGAAAAAAAAGTGCAAAACAAAGTCTTCCAAATAAAAAATAGAGATGTGACGAAATTTCCTGTGTCAGTAACTGAGACGTGTTTTCACAGAAGGGACTGTTGTATAGTTAAAACCCTCAGTGCTTCTGCAACTGTTGACAAAACTCACTATTCTGAAATTGTATCTCCTGTTACATTTGTGCTTATGTTTTAGAGTCCCCAAAGCCAAACTTTCAGTGTGCTCATGATCTGTGCTTTAAAACTTTTCCCAGGCCATAGCTTTGCCTGCAGACAGCGTGCCTTGCTGTGGATTAAGGTATTATCGTGATGGGTGAAGATAATCATATTCTGGTTTGTTTACTGAAACAGGACCTCGTACCCATCATGCCTAAATTCTGGATTATGTACTAGACTGGGTAGGAACTAATTCTTCTTAAGCTGTCAGTGGCTCAGTAAGTTCACTAGGGAAGCAAGGCGGTTCAGTTACTCATAGCTGCTGCTAATATGTGCCGAATATCTGATCTTGCTTCTCCCGAGTGCATATGAATTGCATTGCTTCTTGCAGGCACAAGTTGTAACAATTCCTTGCATTTTTCTTTCTTTGTGTCACTTTATCCTGCGGTGATCTTATCAGCACTATTTCCCTAGAAGAACTTGGATTTTTATTATTTTGTTTGCCTTGATTCAGCTGGGTGTTAAAGTGACCTTGCTTTCTCCCCCACCCACCAGCCCTCACCCTTTCTCCCTGTTTCTCCACCACCCTCCTTCCTTAGAGGATTTACCGTCTTTGTAGATTTGTTTCTCTTTCTCCTTTTCTCCCCAGTGTCCACCCTCATTTTGTAACCATAGCAATAACTGAAATACAATCCTAATATTTGTTTGCTGTAGCTATCATCTAGCCCAACAGATGAACTGTTGGCTTTTGTGTGTCATAAGGTTTTGAAACTTAAGTCCGATACATCCGTATATGTGAGGGTAATTTGTTTGGTGCCCAGCTGTTCCTTATAGAAAAGGTTTTGTTTGTGTGAAGTTGTGTGTCAGTGGGTGCTGGTGCAAGTAAAAGCAAGCCCTTGTGGTAGTGAAGCCGGGGAAGGAAACTGTAAAAATAAAAACATGGTTTTGTTACAGGGAAGTTCTGCTTCATGTAGATATATTTCAGTCTCTTGCTTGGAATATGTACAGCTTTCATTTTCCAAGATTTTTGCAAGATCCACGAATAATGGAAATTGTTTTGCACTTCAGGCTGTTGCACATTAAGCCCAGCATTTGATTGGGATATGCTAGTGCATCTCATGACAAGTGATGGGCTTTGGGGTGGAGGAGATGGTTTTACATACTTTACCAGCCCCATATTTTAACCACTGAGGACACAAGAGCTGGAAGAAAAATTCTCATGGCAATAAATCTCTTCTTTATGGACAGACTTAAAAAGCATTTTCTAAAAACTATGCAGTAGCTAATGAAGCAGTTTATTAATTATGATAGTCTTCCTGTGAGATAAATAATTTCAGACTGTTGAACTGAGACAGAAAATTGAAGTGACTCACTAGAGGCCACACAATTTGTCAGTGGAAGAGCTGAAACAAGCACAGAAGAATTTCTGGCTGCCAGTTCCAGAAAACACAATTTCTGTCTGAGAAAAAATTATGTATATGTTTTTTTCAAGTTAATATTAATGTTGGTAATATCAATATAATTGTTGAAATACACTGCTTTTTCATGACTACTGAAAGAATGGGAAGACTGAACTCCTCAAGTTTATAGGGGGTGCAGGCTCAAATTTAGGATTCAAATATGAATGAAGGTGGCACTTTGTGCTTGGATTTAATGCCCCTGAAATTTCCTGAACTTTACTGATGAGATTTTGGCTCAGAATGACAGAAATTAACTGATCTTTTGAGACTTCTGTCATCTGAGATGATGGAAGCCTTGTGAGATCAGCTTCCCTGGCATCGTGGCTTTCACTGAAATCTCAGGAGAGCACTTACTTTCACATATTGTCAACCATATCCAAACCAGGACTAACGAATACCCCTGTAGAGCTCCTTCAAAGATCACAGACATGTTTGAAACACTGCTACAAGCTGTGTGCAGTCCGAGGGAGTGTTCACAGCATTTGTTTTTTCTCCTGTCAGATATGGCCAGTGACACTTCTCAGCGCTGGGAAGGCTATATCCTCTCCTCCAGATGTTCATTAGGGCAACTTCTCATTTATGTTCAGAGGAGGTAATTCGAAAACTGGGACAGGCTGGGTCTCCCTCCGTGGAAACACTTACGCAGCAAACCATGCTCAGCTCTGGTTTTTACTAGCAAATTGCTGGCCAATAAAGTTTATCTGAGATTTTAGTGTATAAAATGCTATGAATAATCTTCCCAAATGTGCTCTGTAGTCAGACTGCATGGGATGTAGCATAGTTAGTTGTGTTCTCTGCACCCTCTATCCCCTTTATTCTATGACTGCTGCATAGCCCACTTCATGGGATGCCCCCCCAGGGGACCTGAGCTGCCTTTACTCTGGTTGTTGCTCCTATGCTGAGGACTGACTCTGGCAGTGTGGTCACATCCAAGTTACTCTCCTTTAGATAGTTTCCTTTGTTTTAAAGAACTTACCTTACGAAGAAGACAGTGAGTTACTGGATATAGCTGGAATATTGCAGAGGCAGGGGGACTTTGACCAGCTGAAGGTGAACTAGCATGAAGAATTGAGTAGAAAACTGTCAGGTTTTTTAGGAATAGAATTTTTTATGCTTCTAGTCATGGATGTGCTTTTTTCCCTCCTGTTTTTATATTAAAGTCAGACTGAAACCAACTCATTTTCATATTGAAATATGTTCCACAAAGCTTACTTTAAGGTACTATCAGATTCTTCTTTTAGCAACAATATCAGTGGGGAAGTACTTTAATTTAGGATTGTTACCTTCATTATATACATTTTCATTCATGAAAGCTTGGTTTTAAAATTATGTTTTTTTTTTTTTTTAAAAAGATAGCTTTTGTAAAATAGAAAACAGCAGACAGGATTCCTGGAGTTTTGTTGTTCAGTCTACTAGAAATGATTTAAAACCAAACATCCGCCTTTTCACTGCAACTCCTCTCTCTCCATTTTAGTTTTCCAAAATGAGTGTTCAGAAAGGAGACAAGCCCCATATGCAACTTAAAATAGAATTTCATAATCGTCTACCTTTAAAATAGCAGAGTCAAGATTTTAGGTATGGTCAAAGATTACTTTTCAAATTTAGCCCTGATCCTCAGCTGTAAACCTGTATAAGTTGACTTCAAATGAATTCTGTGGTTTTTGCATCAGCTGAGGACCTAGTTTATACTTCTGAATCTCAAAATTTCCTTTAGGTGAGATTTGGCCGTTCCAGAATTTGATACTGCCAGGTAAGCATTTTGTTTATTTTGGCTTTAACATTATTTTATTTAGAGTCCATATTCTATATTTTACAGAATATTCTACAGACTACATACAGTCTGACTACAGAGCGTTTTTGGGAAGATTATTCATAGCATTTTATATACTAGATATTTAGTACATATTTGCCTCTTATTCTTGCACACTGATGTTTTGACAACTGCTCCAGAATCTTATCTGAACTTTATCTGACTTCATTTCTCAAGCCTGCTTCCCGTAGGTGTTCATTACATAATATTTAAAGATACGTTATTTTCTCTAATCCCCAAAATAATATCAGAAGATTTTTATAATTGATCCATCATACCAAACAATCACCAGCAGTTTTGTGACAGGTATTGGTATCTGTCCCTAGTGATTCATAATGAAAAAATTGCCAGATATTTCTTTGAAAGTGATGGATGATTCATGTTGTTATATTTAGGTCACATTATTCTGGAATGTTTAAATTAGACTAAAAGCCACCTCTGAATATACATGTGCAAACATAGAGTACATTTTTAGTTTCCCATCTGGAAATCCATATAAAGTCCAGGACTGTTTGCAAGTCGCGAGAAATATTGTTGTATTTTTATTTTGGTATTTCAGTTCACACTCATACTAATATGAAAAGTTTAGTAACGGCTTATCCTCAATACTGCCCTCAAATGCCAAGGTTACACATGAAGTCCAATGGGATCTAGAAAATGTTTAAACTTTTATTAAAGCCCAAAGCCCAAAATAGACTTTACTAGACCTGTACAAATTATTTTAAATTATGTAAATATTTTTAATATGTCTGGCTTCTGACAGAACACCACTATACACTGAAGTATGACATTCTCCTTACTGTGCCAACTTTTTGCTTTTTTTTTTCTTCCCAAAATACCTAGCACCATTACTGGATTTGACTAGAGTCTGCTTTATGTGCTGCTTGTGGTTCAGGGGAAATAGATGTAAAGAGGATGGACTGTGTTCCCCGACTGTTAACAGAGGCTCTTTAGCATGAGGTTAAGCGTGAACTTTGTTTTGGCTGCCAACAAAGCAGCCAGGAGATACCCAGGATAAGGGTGGGGGAAGTCCTGATCTGCTTTCCGTCTCATGGACGTGTGCAGCTGCTCTGCAGGCTGGTGTTGGTGCGCAGCGTGTGACTATGTCAGAGAGAAAACTATTTATTTGGAGGTTTGTAACAGATACTGCTCTAACTTCATCTTCTAGGAATTTATTATATTAAAAAATCCTGCCAAAACATTAATATATGGATGTGCACAAAATCTGGGGGTTTTGAGTACTGCATTTAAGCTAGAGGCAGTGGTAGGAGATAGTGAGAGCTAACAGTCTGAAGAGCCCTAGGTTTATTGGTCAGATATTTGAATGTGTGCATGTTTGTGCCCATGACCATTTTTCTTTCCTGTGGTTACGGTGGGTCTTTTTTCCTTCTCCATTCCATGCAATTTTACTGTGCAAGCATAATCTTATCTAGGCCTATATGGCTAACTTTGTCCTTCTATTTATTTGTGTATTACCTTATCTTCTGTTTAGAAACCACTTTTCCTGAAATAGTTTAGAATGCTGAAGAAAAATAAATGCCTGAAAATCCATGTGTGTTATCCAAAGAACATTTTCTAACACTTAGGGTGACTACCATTGCTCAAAGAAAGAGCAATTTGTTCAGCTATGTGAATTTGCGGAGGCTTGTCAGTCTTCTAAGTCATGTTAGTGGGGGATTAGTTTGATTGGAAACTTGATCCAAGCAATGTTTGAATTAGTTGCATACCGAGTTCCCAGGGGTAATCTAGAGTTTATGTGAAAAAAGGTGTATAACCGCATCAGTACTGAGAATTAAAATAGGAATGAATTGCCCTTGGTGAAATTTGTGGTTACTGGGATTGTTCAAGGATACCAAAATCCTTCATTTAAGTAAGAAATAAGAAAATAAGGTAGCTTAATCTCATTTTAAAGATTTTAGAAAGTAAAACTTCCTTTTCTACTACACTTAAAATTCAAGATGTGTTTATGCTAGACTTAGTAAAACTGGTATATGTGACTCACGATTCTAGTTTAACACTGGCCACAAAAATCCAAATAACATAGCTATGACTTGTAGTACCCATCCAGTATGAGCTTTCCTCCCATAGGAGTGAGGGAGGAAAGCTATCCCTAGGGCTCCTGGTCACCACAGCCTGGGTGATGACTAACTGGATTGAGGAGCCCTAAACTTCCTCCCGTCTTTGGTTTGTTCCTTCCATAGTGAAAAGGTCACGAACATTCTCTGGAGCATGTAAGATCTCTCTGCAGGGACTTTTCGGGTCTGAAGCAAAAGTGAAGCTCTCTTGAGTTGCAGGTGTGAAGGAGATAATAAGCAACCAGGAATATGTCCTGGATGTCTTTAAACAGATTCTAAACTCTGTTTAAAAAAATCTGCTGTACATTCTTTTGAGCCTCCTGCCAGTTACAGGACAGGAGAAATCATGATGCGTGTGCAGTTGGGAAATGGCACTTGCCTGAAGTTGTGAGGTGCCTTCTGTCACTCTCCATCCTTTGTTTCTCAGTGGGATGTTACCATCACCAGTGATGGACCATGTCCACACTGATGGTGACAGCACTGTGCCAGCAGCCTCCCTCAGAGGCCAAGGAAAAAGGGAAGGAGAGGAGCCCAACAGGCTCTATCCAGGCTCCAGGTGCTTCCAGTGCTGCTACTGGGCCACCATACCCAGTGAGGAGAGACAGACCACAGTCCTGGTTCTCCTGAGGTGAAGGGGCATATGTGTCATCTCTGCAGGGAGTAAAGCAGTACCCCTTCCCCCACAGTGTTTGTAAAAGACCGTGAGACCCCAGTTCTCACCAGCAGACTTCTCCTGACCCTTCCCAAGCCTTGGAGTAGGGTGGGCAGGGGCTGGTGTGGGGCTGTGGTTTGCAGGACAGCCAGCAGTGCGTCAGTGTCTCTGTGGCTGCTCCTCTTCTTTGGCGGAGAAAGCCACCCGGGACACACCAGCAAACCCCTCCTCTAGTTTTACACACCCGGTAGGTAATGTTGGCGTGGTATCAGTGAACACTCTACCTGTCCACTCTAATCTCCCTGTAGCATTTGATGTATCTCCCATAATAAATTATGTACTTTGAGGAGCAACAACAATAGCTGAGATTCTTGAGACAAGAAGAGTCACGTTACCAGAAGTACCAAAAAGGCTGATTAAAATTAAATCGTAGCAGACAACAGTTGTGTTACAAAGGAAGGCTCGATTACAGCCAAATCACTTTCTTTGCTAACCTCTGACTTATTTATTTCTCCTGCATACTGCAGTCTGCATACTCTTTCTGATTGTAATGAGCATTAATTGATTAGCTGGATCTATGAAGAGCTTGAGCACTCGTAAGTACTATCCCAGTGGGTACACAACTAAATAGTTTATGAGGTAATTAGTATTTTAATGCCTTTTCTAATGAGCCTTTTCAGTAATGAAATCTCATGAGAACATTATTGGTTCATATATATTTCTTCAGACAAAACAAAAGGTAAGCTAATGCTATTAAGAGATTTTAAAGCTAGTTTATAAAATGGTTTTCAGTAACTTATTTTTGAATGCTTGCCTTGGTTTATTTTGCTTTATTTAAAAAAAAAAAAAGCCTTAGTTTTTCCCACTGCTTTGCCTCTTGCACTCCTCTCTTTTGACAGAATTCTTACACTATACTGCAATTTCAAATAATTGGGATAATTTCTGAGGCTGCTACCCGATCTCCTAAGCTCAGCTGTAAGTAAATAATACCATACTGTCTGAGTGTGTTGTTTCAGATGTGTTCTCATCCTGGAAAAAAAAACAACTCTGTGCCTGGCTGCACAGTGCCTTGGATTTATGACTCTGTCAAGTTTAAGAGAACGACCAACCTCTACAAAGATTTTCAATGTCAAGCTGAGTCCTATTCTGGAGGCTTGAAAGCAGCACAAAAGTTGCAACCATACAGGAAGTCTTCAGCTTTGTTGCAAATACTCCATTTTACCTATGTTTAATCCATAGTGAAAAGGACAAGGCCTGTGCCTTGAATTTTATTTTTCTGGTACCTAAAAGAAGATAGCTGAAGAAGGATTTTCTGGGAAGAGTTTTTTGCAGCATGTGAATGGCTCATTTTATCATTGGCCACAGAGATTTTTGCTCTCTGGAGATCACAAGGTCTCAGTAGCTTTTATGTTCTCATCTCTTAGGGCTCATTTCTTATAGCTGGGAAGTGCACTCTTACTCTGACTGGGACTTCAACTGCAGTTAAACAGCAGATAGAAACGTGGGGAAACAGCCTGAGCCAAACAGTGAAGCATCTGTGTTTTGAAAACCTGTTTCATAAATTAGTTTTATATCAATGAAGCATTTGTGTTTTGGAAACCTGTTTCATAAATTAGTTTTACATAATCTTGGTGATGTATGCCTTGAAATGCTTTAGAAACTTCATTTGAAGTTAGGAGTGTACAAATCCTGTTTAATACCAGAAGCTGTAGGAGTAAAACTGTAAGAAATTCCCCTATACAGATCTCATTATGTAATGTAAGATGTAATGAGTCTAATTCATCCTTAGGGTGTCTTTAATGGTGTCAGCACAGTTTTTGCAAAGGATGGATTTGGCCTAGGGACATCACCACCATAAAACCTGTCTTCCACTGGCATTTCTCTCTCTGTCTCCAAAGCTTTACTGAGACATGTCACTGTGATATATTAGTAGCCTAGTACTTTTTGATGACTCTAAGTTATTAGTAATGTGGGTGGTGTTTTCTTCAAATGAATATGGAAACCACATTTTCACTTAGGGCAACCCTAAAAGCCCCCTGCAGAACAAAGAGAAATGGTGTCCTTCGGCTTCGTGTGTGTGACCTTGCTTGCAGTACCATGCATTAGCAACATTTATGAGATGAAGAACGCCCAACACTGACCGCTTCTTTCCACATTGCCTGCCATCTCCACACCCTTTTGCAACTCAAGGCCCAACAGCACAGGCGAGGTTGACGCCTCCTGTGTCAGCTCCTAACAGCGCCTGCAAAATGTCAGGCTTTCAGTGCTCACCCGTGGTGTGGGGAGGCCCCATTGTCAAGGCACAGCCCAGCATTCCTTTAGGATGGAAGCTGAACAGCCTAATCTGTTCCCTTGGCTAAGGTGAGCTTCTTGTGTCCATGTTAATGGTTTGTTTGAAATGCAGAGTAAATCAGGTTTGCCTGCCTTGCCTTCTGAGGTGAGCCAGCCCCCTGGCTGCTCTGGGACCCTCTGCATGGTCTGCAACCCGACAGGCTGTGACCACACCAGTGCCTGGAGAAGCAAGTTCAAGAGAGAAGGTGCACATCAGGTTACCAGTCCAAGGACAGAGGAAAAGTATCCTCAGAGAAATATTTTGGTTTCCATTCTGGAAACTTCACAGAGGGTGTTTCTGCTCTATATTCAGAAGCTTCCTTAGGGGACAAATGATCCCTCATCTGTCTGAGGGCTAGAGCTCCTAACTGCCTGTCTTTCATGGCCTTTGGACTTTGCCGAATACCAATGGAGCACTGTAGGAATTAAACTGAGGTGATGGGGAGACCAGTTGCCAGATGTTGCTTTTGATTTGGGAATATTTCTTTTAAACTTGAAACGGGCTACAGTTGTTTTCTTTACTTTTTCAGAGACTCTCTCTATTTGTTTGTGCTTCCTGAGTCATCACCTGTCTTTGCCAAGACTTTATTATATCTAACAAAAGGTATATTATTGATGCACTGTGGCATGCACAAAGCCTTTCTATGAACTTCACTAGACATGTGTTCCTTCCAGATTCATTTTTCTTCCTGTCTCTGCTCCTGAACAAGTCCCTGCTCCAGGCTCTGCTCTGACAGTGTGTAAATGCTCAGCAGACTTTGACACCTCATCCGCTTGAAAGCACAGCTTTCTCAGCTTTTGATGCATTTAGATCAGTCCTCTTACCTTTCTATAATAACACGTATGTATATACGTGTAGGCACTGGAGAAATGTCTCTGTTAGAAATACTTGGAAAGAGCAAAAGGCACTTGAAAGAGAAGTTTGCCACTCTCTTTCTTTCTCTTCCTTGTGTATACCATGAGATCATGATTAATGGCTTTGCTGATGTTTGGAGGGTAGAAATCACTTGTATGTTCAATTCAGGAAGACCTCTGAATCGGCAAGGCCAGGGGAACTGGCAGCTCTGGGACTGGAAGGACCCATGATGTCATCTCATGTGGCCACAGGGGACTAAGCTATTACTTCTTTAGGCATTACTCTTGGATAGTACTGAGGTGTGTGTGGGTTTTTTTGGCCTTGCAAACACATTAACTCTGCCCTGAGCAATGGAAAGATTCCCCACCCTCGGGGGAGGCTGTTTAGGATGGAGTGAGTCTTAATGTGCAGGGACAGGGGGCTGTTGGGGGTGTGCATGCAGGACAATCAGAGGACTCTAGACTTTGCAGATACATTTCTAGTGATGCAAACTGAGTTCAAAGGAATGGGAACCTCTAAATGAAGTGTACTTGAAACAAAGCTACTATGAGATGGAGAAATATACACAGCAGAGAAATAGGATATCTTGACACTTATTCATGGCTTTCCTGGGATGTCTTGGACTGTACAAACTCACTGCTATTGTGTTAGTGAAACCCTAGATTCCCTGAGGCCATAGTTGTTGCTGAAATTTAACTTCTGCTTTGGAGAAAAAAGAGAAAAAGTAAATTTATTACTGTAGTGTAACTCCTGTCAATCCCACACATAAAGGAATTATGAAAAACATATAATTTAAGAAATTATGGACAAACTCATAATTTCTTGACAATTTCCTTCCAAATAACATGCACTTTGAGAATATATATTTTCTATATAGATGGAAAAGAAGGAGGAGTGAAGTTGAATGCCTTCTTTTTTTTCCGCCTTTTGTTTCAGTAAAAGAAGATGCTATTGAAGACACGTTGGGTAGTCTGTCTGGTGTCATAGATGAATTCTGGAAGAGATATGCTATCTCTGTTTTGCTTTTAAGATAAATGAATACATTCAGAAGGCATGGATAGTGTAAGCATCGTATTCTCAGGATATCTTATTTCCTTACAATCTACTAAACTTTAATTCAGAATAATTGTGTGTTGTATTTACAGTTCAATTTAGAGAATGTTTACTAGTGTTTTTATATTGTGCCTGGCTCATAGATGGCAGATACAGAATGAAATTAAAATACAGAGAACCCAGACAATAAACATCCCAGTTCACAGTTAGACTGTGAGTCTTTGTGCTTCTTCACAGTGTGATTTCAGAATCTAATTAAGCAGATGCTCAAGTAGCTTGGGGATGCAAGCCTTAAATTGCTCTATTAAATTACTTTTTCCTATCAGCACGAGCTTAACTGTCAAGAATAAATTTACAAATATTTAGAATGAAAAGAATGACATCAATTAAATCACCTCAAAAAGCCAGAAATAAAATGTTAGCTGACAATATAAAATGCAAACCGGAAATGTGGGAAAGTATAGTACATTATACAACAGGATTTCTTACTGTGGAGAAGATAGAGCAAAAGATATGCCTAAATGCCTGAATTGTTTTCTGGGAATATGGTGCTATTTTGCATGCAGGTGTTATTTACTTTACTAAGTAGGTTCATTCCCTTTCTCACCTGTCAGTCAC
This sequence comes from Struthidea cinerea, assembly GCA_013397865.1. Lineage (NCBI taxonomy): Eukaryota > Metazoa > Chordata > Aves > Passeriformes > Corcoracidae > Struthidea > Struthidea cinerea. The sequence goes on from VZTI01003262.1 coordinate 736,499, forward strand.
GTCTGAGTCAAAAAATTGTCCCAGTGCATTTAGGAAGACAAGAAACAGCTACTGGCATATAACTTAAACTAACTAGGAGGAATATCCTAGTTTATGTGTAAATAAAGTAAAAATTGGGGATGTCTTACATTGTTACATTTCTTCATGAATATCACTGCTTTATTTCATTAACAGTGTTATTTCTCAGCAAAGCAAAAAAGATTTCTGGATTTTTAAATGAAGCTGAAACCATGGGGCTCGCAGTATGAGGACCACCCTGAGTACAATGTCTGCATTAATCTTTGCTCCTTGCACAGAAGGCTGGAGCTGCCTGCCAGAGCTAATGAATAGATTCTGACTCTGCCACGTCAGGCTGTTACCAAATACAAAGGCTGGTCACAAATTATAGTTTGTCTGATGGCTTCAGATATAAGCATTAGAAAAACATTTGTTCAACAGTAATAATTAGTCAGCGATAAAGGCAAGTTTTACAGATTGCTTTGGAGCACTGAGGGAAATGTGACTTTCTGTGGGAAAAAGCCTGTTGCCTGTCCAGTGATTCATAAAAAGGCACTTTAGTTGCATCTCTTCTAAAGGTGAGACCAAACCACAGCATTTCTGCAAAACCCTAATAACCTCAGTCTTTACTGCAAACACTGCAGTGTTTTAAGAGCACTAGTTTTCCCCAACTAAACAACAAAAAATTCTCATTGGAGAGTTGTTCCTGGCTTCGATTAGGGTCATGCTTGCACAGATACAGTGCTTCACTGAGCGGATTCTAAGCTAAGGTTTAGCTTAAACCTTAACAGTTAAATTAGAAGAAAACTCACAACTGGCTCAGAGGAGCTCAGCAAATCACCAGGCAGCCTGGGCTGCCGAGATGCTTTCGTTCTTTAGCAATGAACTCATACCTTGGGCTTTTGTATTCTTGGGGAGAAGAAGCCGTAGTTCAGAGAACTGCTAGAAACAGGATGGTTAAATGAAGCCCAACAGTAAGCAATTCGTGTTACTGAAGCATGTCATTGAAACTTGGCGCAAGCGCTAGGTCGGAGCTTGTGCTGTGGAATGGCTTTAAGTGCTTGTCATCCCACAGATACCGCTGCAAATGTTCTGTATTGTCTCTCCTTTCCTGCGCTGTCTGGGAGAGTGAGTACAGGAATAAGTCTATGTGTTTTCATTTGTTTGACTTCGGGTTTTCTCTGCTTTGGTTTCAGTAGCATGGCTATCAGATGAATGAGGTTGAATCCGTGCCAGGAGAGATGCAAAACAGCCCATTACTTCATTGTGTGGTTGATTTGCTTGTTTGTTTGAAGAGTTTGCATGTACTGGTGAATGTGAGGGGATGATAGCATCTAATAATTGTAGTGCTGGCAGAAGCGATGCAAGTTTACCCACACAGCCTGCCAAGTTACCTCTAGTCTGGCTTGCAGCACCTTTTTTTTCCCCGATGGATGTCCTGCTGCCGTAGCACAGACCCAGAGAGCAGCTTTAAAGTACTCACAACTGGCGTATGCAGGGAGACCACCAAATTAATTTTCCTTTTTCATGTGATTAGTTTTTGACTGCTGTGTTGCCACATCTTGTGCCAAGGTATTTAACAGGGGGCTCCTGCTGTGAGAGTCCTCATTTCCACTTGTCTGCTGATGCAACTAAAGGGAAATTATTCCCTTCCCAAGATGATCGTTCTGCGAAAGATTTTGAGAGGGATCTGCCAAGAGCAGAAAGTATGAACAGATTAACAAATGCTGGTAATCCCTGTGTTGCAGAAAGATGGACTTGATCTCTGTATATTTGCAGGCTTGTGTCAACAGTCCAGAGAAATCTAAGATTGTCCTAAAGAGCTGGTAATAATTTCAGTGCATATAGTTTGCTTCAGTTGTGATTCTAGAGTTCCGAGTATGAATTACAGGTGTCACGATGAGGGCTGCCTTCGGTGCCCATATCCTCTTGACATGGACTCAGGCATGGTAAGGACTTCACTGTAACAGTGACTTCTGTGATTTAGAGCAACAGAGCACGGTTGGTCATGAAATAATCAATTTTTTTTAAGCATGTCTTTACCAATGCTAATTGAAATATCTGTCATTTCCTAATTATTTCATTAGTTAAGATAAATCTCCAGATTATTTTCTGTTTACTGGGTTGCTAGGGGTACCTAATACATCAATATGTGTAGAAGTGTTCAATGACACTGCCAGGTTTTTTGAAAGATAGTTTTACATGCTTCAGAAGTAGACTCCAATTGGCTAAGGAATTGGCCAAAGACTAAAAATGTGACATCATTCTTGGCAAGTCGTAGAGATATTTTTGTTAACAGACACTATATAAAAAGTGCACTATACTACTTCTAAGCAAAAATCTGTGTATAAGAAAAATGAAATATCTTCTAGTCAAGAATCATTTTTCAAAGAAATGCAATTTGTTGACTAGTCCTGTGTGCGAGTCTGTTAATGCAATGTATTTGTTCTTCTATATCCTTTTTCTCTTTAAATACAATTAATGTGAATGACCTGAATACTTTAAAATCAATACCATTATTTAGCAGATAAATGTAATTATTCCCTATTAATTCTTCCATCAATTCCATGTTTGTGTAATAGACATGCTGCAATTGTCTTCTTGAGTCCAATCACATATTTCAACTTCCAACAATTATGTTTTAACTTAATTCCAATGACTGATTAAAACCATGTGTATTCAGGTTTAGATAGATGTGCTTACTATGGGATTGTTAGACCTGCAGAAAATATGTTTTTAATAATCCATTAGTATTTAATTAGCATGCAATAACTGTCTTATTAAATCTAAATTAAAACCTTATTTGAAGCATGTAATTGAAAGTGCCACTGGGTAAAATCTAATCTGTCAGGGATGAATTTACATTGAATAACAATGCTAAAATTTTCTTTTTTGCAGTTTTTAGGGTCTTCAAAACATTTGCTTAGTCATAACAGTGGAATCTTGCAACAACCAATTTTGTGCACGTGTAGCATTTAAAATGTGTTTTGGGTCAGAGTTGTCATCTTATGAGAGTTCATCTCAATTTGAAAGATGATTCTCTGTGTGGAAGATGAGGACTTCTTAAACCTTTACCAGATGCCAAAATGTGTGCGAATGTTTCCCACTAGCCAGTAAAGAAGGAGAGATGGTTTGAAACACACACCACATGAGGTGTCCCTCAGCATACCCTGCAAATGTGAAAGGAAAAGAGCGTTTTGTGACTCTACCTCTTTATAACAGAAAAGTTATTATCATGTGTTGCTGTGTATGAGGGGTCACACAACACAGCTGGTGAGAGCAAATTACAGAAAAACTAGACTATTTTGACAGTTTTCACTGTTCTGGGATAAGGGGGATCCATAATCCATCCAGAAATGTGAATTCATGAATGCTACTGGTGGATTTGGTTCAGCAGGACAGCTGAAGGAGTCTATGTAAACTATCAACCCAAATTGCTTATAAAATTCTAAACATCATCGGTTTGACATTAATAGCTATTAGAGTCCCTGTAAAGATGTGTTTAAGTAACTGGCTAACAAATTTATAGCAAAAATCTCCTGTCCGATCTGCTTTGCAGGGTCCAAGTTTGTTGTTTCCTTTTCTCATGGTAATCCTGTCCCTCCTTGACAGTAAGTGGGAAAACTGCAAATGCAGGAGAGGCAAGACAGGAGAGCAGTGATCTAGCAGGTGAATCATGGGAGATAATTTTCACAGGGTACTTTGTATTGGTGCTTACCCTTTGTCAGCCTCAGTCTTCACCGGATGCTAAGGGAAGACTCCATGGACATCAAGGTCCCCTTTGGGAGCTAACCACTATCTTGTTGTGTCATTATTATTACCTTGATCCGGGCAATGTCCTCATGAACCTGAGACAGTTCACCAGACTGGGATTTGGCAGTAAAGGATAGGGTAATTCCAGATGTTGACGGGGCTGTCTAAGGATCCAAGACTGTGGTTAGGGAGGGAATAAAAGATTACCTAGGATGGAGAGCATGGGGAAGTAGCAAAATATTTTGCTGATTCCGTAGGCAGTGTTGGCCAGCAATGCCTAGAGCGTTGACAGACCTCAGTTCCTGAGTTGTGGTGGACAGCTCTGTCCCTTCTTAAACTGCTCACAGGACAGAAATTCATCTCTGTTTTTTATTAACAAACTGGGGAGGATGAAGACAAAAAAAAACCTCAAAGAAGGATGTAAACCAAGGAAACTTTCAAAGGAGAAGGAAGAAACTTGAGAACAATCTCATCTATGGGCAGAAACTTGGCCTTTGAAGGAGGACCGGAATTTGCAAAGACATGTACAGTATAGCAAGTGAGGTGAACAGAAAGGCATCAGGGCTTTTTTGAAGAGGGCCAAAGAAAATTATGTATCCAGTGATGGGAACAACCCCCAGAATTACCCAAGTCAAATTAAATGGTTCCTTTTACTTGTCATATGTTTATGCTCAGGCCACACATGAATAGCTGTCATGGTGAATGCACTGCGTTTGTAAATCGTGATCTGTTTATTTGAACTTAGACTCCAAGTGTTACTGGACACCCATGCAAAGCTGGAGTGCTCCTATTCCAGAGCAGTGAAAAGTGTCACAATTTCTGTAAATAGCTCTGTTTTGCTGCAATTTATTTCCACTATCTGTGTTGTGTGATTGCTTACACACAGCAGCATGTGATAGAAACTCTTGTTATGAAGAGATACAGCCAATGAAAAGCTCATGAAAACCCATGGGCAGCAGAATTCAGTCAGACCACCTAAGCCCTGGAGCAGTAACCATCCAAGTACATGAAACACAGTCAACACAAATGATTGTACCCCATGGAGTTGTTCAGAATCAACACTGAGATGTTGACATGGCAGGGAGGTAGCTAAGGCTGAGAACCACTGAGCAGAGAAAATAGGGTGCGAAACTATTTAATTGCTCACCTTCATTTGAAATTGGTGGAACGTCAGTTCTGGCTATGGAAACTATCTGGGGTTTATTTACATAGCCCAATGTGAGGCACCTGTCTAAATCAGGAGCCAAAGTTCCCAATAGGGTTAATAGGTCACTTAGGTTAAGAGCTAATTACAGCCTAACATGAGGTTCTCTGAATGGCTCTCTAGTGGCACCAGTGGACTGGGGGCAGCTGAGGTTCCCCAGCCAGGGGGCTGATTCAGGTGGTGTAAGTAAGCACTCAGACCCTGAGCTTCAGAAAGTTCAACAGTGGAATAATACTAAATTAATTCTAAATTAATTTTATACTTTTGATGACTATCTGCATGGTTAAAAACTGTGCAAGTCACAGAGAGAAAGACATTAACCACGGAGTGAAATGGCATATATGTTGCTAGCATCTTGGGGTTAGGGTTTCAGCAAGGGGTAAGTAGTATCTATAGAGCTGTGTTGACTTCAGAGACACCAGTTTACCCCTGCTGAGAATCAGACTCAGGGCTGTTTTTTAAAAGTCAGTCTTCTATCTACTCTTGTTTGCGTGTTTGCAATTTTTGCTATTTCCTTCTCTTGCTAATATTTTTAAGCAAAAGAAGCTGTTGTGCCATCACTCAGGACAAGGATATTAACATGGTTATTAGAGAAATTATTGCATGTGGTCCGTTGTCTTGTTTTTCAATGTTGGCCTGTAAAATCAGGATTACTAAAAAATACAAAAGTCGCTTGCAGATTGCAAAAAGTAGAAGCATTTGACTTTCATTTCTAATCAAACAGGCTAAATATTCATGTTTATGTGCCTAAATGAAACTTTTGTATGCAGTCTTCCACCCCATCTGCATGAATAGTGGCATTGTAACAGGGTGAGGTCACTGCAGAAGGGAAAGTGAGGTAAGAACACAGCTGAATCTACAGCCTCTCTGCTGCATGGTGCACCAGCTTGTGCTTAAAGGAATACAGTGCTTTTGCCTGAGCCAGTCACTGCGGGCACTGCCTGCAGAGCTGAATGCCTCTCGCAGGGCTCGAGATGTATTCCTGACTCTGCTGTATGGTCTGATGCACAGTATAAGTTTCCTCTGCTTTTACAAACTGCTCTTCAGAGACCTCTTTACACATCTAATATAAGTGAAAATCCATATGGTTTATTTTAAAGCCTTCATTAAAAAAAAATATAAACAGTTATCAGGCCTCATTCTGCTTTGACTTATGTGGCGTAAATCCTGAGCAGTCCCTTTGTAATATTCACTGATGTTCAGGAATTATGCCAGCATCACGGGGAGCAGCGTTTGGCCCATCAAAGGGCTTTTCCCCTCTCATTCTTTTCAAAAGATGTGACTCAACTTTATAAAGACTGATGGCTTCCTATTTGCATCACCTCTGTCCCTAGTGGGAATTCTCATTGTAGAGAGAATGGCATAACCCAGTGTGCGCATCTGAGAACTGGGCAGGGGAAGGGTGACATAGTAAAGCAGTGTTTGAAGGAGTGTGAGATTTGCTAAATCTGGATGTCAGTTCATATTTTACCTATTCCTTGTATTAACTTAAAAGGCCATATAAACAGATTGCCAAGGGTACACTGGCAAATCGCCGTTCCTCGCCCACCATCATAATTAGAATTCTGAGAACTTGGAAAATCCTGCCTAGTGAGCAAGCCCTTCTCGCCCTTTTTCCACAAGGTTCTCCAAGCTCACAAACCTGGGTAGACTTGGAGCAGCTGCTGCTTCAAATGAGACTGTCCATCCTAGTCTCACCATCTAGCACGGGAGCCAAAGGGGCTCTATTTTCATCCCACGCTGCCTCTTGCTGCTTCGGCTTCCCGGTGTAGCTCCATGAATTCCCAACAAATTTGTCTGAAACAGAAATACCCTCTTGATCGCCTTTGCCACATCACGCAGCAATGAACACACTAGTCTTCCCAACCCAGATTTACTGGAGCAGCCTGTTTCTATCTCACCTATCAAACTCTTCCCTCAGTAAGCCGCTGATGACCTTGGGATCAGACTGATACGCTGTCAGATGTTTCAGAAGCAGGACACTCAGTACTATGTTCTTGCTGCAGCAAGCTCAGTTCTGATCAAGCCAACTCCAGGGGTTATTAACCAATTCTGGCTTTTTTTCTACTTTTTTTTCACCCCTCATATCATGGGCAGTGTGTTGAGCCACGAGTGTTAACAAGGTAAAATTGTAGAAGTTTTAGAAAGGCTTTTCAGCTCATTTGGTACCCTCATCTTTGCACAGCAGAGGAAAAACAGGTAGGAGCTGGTGAGGCAGTCTGCGAAGCTTGGAGAGTCTTTTTTCTGTGAAAACTAGGCTTTTTTGGTTACCTGAGCCAAGACCTTGTTGACCCTGGGTTGCCAAGCAGGACTCTGTGTGTGTGTGTGTGTGTGTGTCTGTGTGTGTGTGTGTGTGTGTGTGTCTGTGTGTGTGTGTGTGTGTGTCCCATCTCCATAGAAAAAGTAGCTCAGAGGCTCTTTCATCATTGTTCCACGAATTCCCCAAACACCAAAATAATTTGTTTTTCCTGCCCCTACAACATCCAACTTACTCATGAGCACTGGAGCTGAAAATGGCATCTGTCCCTGGTTGGTCCTGGTATAAAATCTTCTCTTTCCTTCAGCCTCTCTGACCCATTTGGGATTGTGACAGCACAACAAGAGAGAGAAAGAGAGAGGTACAAGCCTTGGTGATAGGGAGAGTGGTGGGATGTAAAATGGCATAAAAGTAGGGGAATAAGTGAAGCAGAAACTTAAAACACCATAATTGTATAAAGACCCTGCAAAATGAAAAGTGTGTCCAGAGAACTGTGGGCAAAAAACAAGTATCTGGGTAGCATTTCAAATAGCCACATTCAGTCTATGGAAGCTAGACATGCACCACAAGCTGCTTTTAATTAGGAAAGCACAGTAAATGTGACACAAAAGAGTAAATGCTTGTGCTTCTTTCCAGTTCTGTCCTTTGGTGTAACTTGCATCTGACTCTATTATAGCAAAGGAAACATTATGGAGCGGAAGCAAGAGAAACTTGCAGGGCTGCCGGAAGGAGCAGGCTGTCTGCTTCCCTTCCCTCTCCTTCCTCCTCCTCCTGCCTTTGGCCACCTGTTAGCATCCCCTCCACACCCCCCCTCCCCACCCCCCCATAATCCTCACTCCTGCCAAAACCTCCCTTTATCTTAATGTGCATTTTAAAGCCTGGTCTTGTTATGCTTTAATTATATTTTCTGGTGGCTGTTGCTTCTTTCCCAAATGTCTGTGGCCTGTTTTTGTCAGGACAGGAAAGGCTGAGAGTCAAAAAGTGGAGGGGGAGGAATTTAGGCTTGTGCAGCCTGAGAATAAATGAGCCTTTTGCTTCCAGGTCAGTAGTTCAAACCCAGCCTACAGAAGTCAAGTTGGAAAGTGATAGCTGCTTTGCAGCCTGCGTGTAAAGCATTAGTTGGTGGTCTCATTTGGGTTCGGAGCAGACAGGTGTCCAAATCACTTCTGGCCCTAACTGGCATCTTTTCTGGCAGTTTCAGAGGCAGGGCCAAAGACTGTGTGGGCAGCGAGCCTGCGATACCCTTGCCTGGGTGGTCCTCCTAAGTCGGCACCCAAGCAAGCTGGCAAGGTAGCCAGGGGGGCTCCGACTGCTGTTGTCTGTGTTGTCTCTGTAAATAAACAGGGATATTCAGCTCTGAGTGCTGTTCTTGCAGTTTTGATATCACTTTTAAGAAGGTAATTTTTCTTGTCTTTGCAATAATTTCTTTCTTTTCTTTATTTTACCTTTGAAGTAATTACACTTTGAGGAAACTAATGGATTAGAAATATAGAACTAAATTTACAGAGAAGCAGTTCAGGCAGGGACTCCATTTTGGGACGGCTGATGGAGATGGATAAACTGAGTTACTGGAACAACCTCAGTCCAGGACATTTTAAATTATTCTTGTCTACCAAAGTATCCCAGCCATGATACCTTCCTGTTCTTGGTGTAATCACCCATGTGCAAGTCCAGGATCAGTGAATGTGATTTGGAGCAGAATTATGTCTTTACTACGGTCCCTGATGTTTCTACGCCATTTATCTATTTCTGCTTATAAATAGTAGCTTCCAAAAAGATTAGGCTCTGTAGGGTTTTTACATGCGTTTCTGAAAGCCCCAGGGAATCTTACTTTAAATATGTGCACTTGCATCCTTCAGCTTCCCCCTTTTTATTTTCTTTGCATTTATGCAGACCTCTCAAGTCCTGGAAATCAGGTGCATGAGGCTGTGTGATGCTGGTCTGTGATGAGGGCAGGCATGCGGGTGCAGAATTGTGTGCTGGTGTCCTCCAAACACACTGATGATGGGGTGGTAGAGGCTATTAGGCTATTGTTGATGATTATGATATCTTTTAGTGCTGCCTGATTGCTGCATAACCTTCCTGTGGCTCTCTTGCTCCAACACCCTGCATGGTCAGGTAGCTGCTGCAGGTAAGGTTTCAGACCATGAGAGATGCGGTGGTGTCCAGATGAAATTCCCTGAGACCCTGGTGGCCCCAAACAATGGAGCAGGAAATGAGGCCATAAGTTTTGAGTCACTTGGGAACTAGCACGTCTTTGTACTTACTGAGCAAAGCAGGGTCAGTTCCCCTGGCCCTGATGTACAGGTCTCTTAGCCCATGTCCAGGCAGTCAGGATAAACTAAATAATGCCTGTGGCCTCCTGGTCCTCCGCTCATCTCAGGGGTGCTTGGGGAACTCTCACCTTGTTCTGTCCATGAGCCCTACAGTTTTGTCTGCCACAGCTTCCAGGGTCCTGCTAGGGACAGGGTCGAGCAGCCTGTGGGAAGAGTCATGTAGGAGTGTTACAGAAATGGGGAGAACTAGGAAACATCACACATGATACACTCAGCTTTGTCTGCTGTTGCAAATCATATTCCCAAAGCGAATGTAAATTGTCACTGTTCGATTGACTTCAGCATTCTTTCATCCACTCACTCCAGGTGTGGTTCTGCCCCATAATCTTTAAAACAGTAAAAATAAATTCAAAAAATGTTCCCCACCTTTGCTCTGCTTTTGTGAAGTTCTTAAGCCAAATTCTGCCTGGGCCTCACCGAGTATGGCTGCTATTTGTAGATTGTTTAACTCTTGCAGTGGTGCTGTCATTGCAGGATGCTGTAAAATTTGCTTTTCGTCTTAGTCCAGGTTGTTGTTGCTAATTGTACATTTTCATCTACAAGTGCCAAGCTCCTGCTTTAAAAAAGAAAAACCCACCCAACCATATGCTAAATTCCTAGCTGTGTAGTAAAGATTGATTACATGTGTTTATGTGTAATTTAAAAATGGTTCATTCAGGAAGTGTATGGTCTTTTAAAGGCAAGTTTAAAATCTTCAATTTTACCTTAGTTTATTTATATTAGGGAAACGGGCCTGGAGTACTAAGCAAACCCCCATGATATATAGGGTTCAGCCTGAGAATTCTCTGAACTGTTTTATATATTTTTATTCTATCAATATGCTCTTTCATGGCTGCTAATTAGTTTTGTTACTTGACTTACAGTAAAGCACATATAAAATAAGGAGTATGTAATTCCATAGCACTAATAGTATTAATGAAAGCACAAAGTCTGGAGGCAATTGTAAAAGCACTACTTCAACCAAAAAATAATTCTCATTTGAATTAGCATGATTAATTGCATAGATTTTCCTTGTCACAGCACACTGAAATTGAAATAGTGAGGATGTTCTAAAGCTTTCAGTGTATAATTCCAGTATATGTTAGAAAAAAGGTATATACACATTGTGTACACATGCATAAAATAAAGCTATAAATAAACGAGAAAGACTAAACTTCAGTTCTACTTTTAGCTGATTGTTTTAACTTGAAACAGTATTAGGTTTAATTGTAGAGGAAAGAAAATGTGACTGTAAGTCGGCATTGGTTGCTCCCATGTCAGGCAGAGGGGTATTTGGATCCCACAGCTTTTGCACTACGTGCCTAATTGGTTTACATGCTGGATGCATTCATGCAGGCTACAGCTATTTTGCCCGGAGGGATGAAGAGCAATCACCCTGTTTGTTTCTTCTGCATACTATCTGTAGTATTTGCTTACTAAATATATTGACTGTAAATGTCACACTGTTTGCTGTTTCCGAATGTGGGCTGATGGAGTGCTGGCTGGGGCACACAGAGGATGGTAGCGGGTGTCATCGCTCCCGTGTGCAGCACCGCAGTGAGAGTTGTTCTCTGCAGCACCGCACACCCTCACAGCGCTCCTGACGTGCCCAGGTTCCCCCAGGCCTGCCGTGTGCCCTGGGTGTTTATTACGTGGAAAAAAAGGAAATCCTGCCAATCCACATCACTAATGCAAGTTTGTCAAATGACATCAGCAGCAGAGGAGAATTTAGTTTCTAACCACATGCAAATAGGTCCCAGACTGCTGGTTATGCCATGATGTCAGCTCTGATTTCTCATCCATTATTTGAAGGGCTTCAATGCATAAATGCCAGATACGTTCCCTCTCCTTTTCCTCTCTTCCCATGCAGAACTTCTGGGTTTGTTTTGACTTTATTTGTGGAAAATGTGTTTTGAACAACAAACATACTTCCTCAGGAGAAGTGTATTTCAAGGATGATTTCCTACTCAAGCCTTCCTTGTCTTTGTTATCATTTTGCATTATGGTGAGCTGTTAATTACTAGAACAATTCAGATATTTTCCCAAGGGATTCAACTAAGTGTTGGTAATAGTTCCAATGTTCTTTGTCATGAATTGGCATTAACTTTGTTAATAAAAGCTACTGTATGATTTTGGCCATGTGAAGCATGTCAGCCTGCCTGCAGGTATGCCAAGACACAGCAGCAAATCAGGTCATGTCATGCAGGTTAACATCAGGTTAGATTTTACGGCATGTAGGACTGCTTGAAATGGCATGGGCCTCCAGACTGTGTAATTTGGGGTTCTGGGACCTGGAACTTGTCACTGCTGGGTCTAAGGGTTGAAGCCAGCTGAGCTATGAAAAGTGTGTCTCTTGTCACCAGGCATCAGCTGTCTTGTTCAGCCTGGATGGAACTCCTCCTGTAAGCAGTAATCACTTCCAGGGGGTAATCAGCCCTGAGACACAGGATGGTTTGTACTCTGCAGAAATAATCTAGGTATTTGTTCTAGACTACTGAGCCCTTGTTGAACTCTCCCTAAGAGGCAGTTCACTGCCATTTGAAAACCAGTTCCTTTTTTTCTGGTATCGTTCCCAGAGACAGAAGCAGGGCATTGGCATCTTCTGGGCTTGGGCTATCTCGCTCTGCCTGCTGCTCCATAGACCTGTGCCCTAAGAGGACACTAGATTAGTTGCTCTTTCAGTGAAGAAACGTGAAGGACTTAGGAGTACTTCGTGACTTTTAGATTTAGCCTGGATCAGTTATTTTTAGAAGAGAGCTCAAAAAAAGGTGTGAAGCAGGGAAACTTATGCAGATGTCACAAGCAGTTTAATTTGGTTTTCAACCAGAGGTCTATGGGTCACTTAACTTCACGCAGTTCTGCACACATCAGTTCAAACTGTTCCCTTATAAGGCATTCTGTAAATAGTATTTCCAACACAAGGGAGCCTAAGTCTATTTGCAAAGCTACTGAATAAATACCCAATACCAGAATAGAAATCAAATTACAGGGGCTGATGTCTTTCTAACAATGCTTCGCTCAAGTAATGGGGGTAGTACAGGCAAGTGAGAGAGCCCCCCCAATCACAGATGTAATTAATTAATGTCTACATTGCCATAAAAAGGAAAGTATTTTGACAACAGTTATTTGGAGCAATTATGAATTGTTGTTTCTTACAGCCCCAAAAGGCAAAAGCAGGAATGTAACTACAACACATTGCCCTTTTTTCCCTACTTTTTCTTTTCGATCAAGTCTTAGAGCTCACATATTGAGTAACTGGGAGAGATGCCAAAAACATTCCCTTTACAAGTGATTTTAAACTATGCATGAGGTGTGTTTTTTCCTTTTGTTTCATGGAAATATCTCTGGTTTTGGCAAAAGTTTTAAGTTAGGAAAGTTGGTCTGTGATTCTGCATTGCCAAGGTTTCAAGACCAGGCCTAGATGGTCCATAAAACTATTTCCTCTTAAGCAAGAGTTCCACCTTATTAAAAACAGAAACCGTGGCCATCCCATGCCTTTCCCTGATCGCCAACTCTCCCTTCTGGGAATGCACAGATGGTGGGAGGTTCAGCAGCCCTGAATCTGCCCCTTCCTTTTGCTGGAGCTCTGGGATCTCTATGAGGTTAGTGCTGAGCACTGGTTTGAGGGCAGTGGTGGGGTGGTGCAGCGGTAGAGAGGGGCGTTCCTGCCCTTGGGATCCCGCTGGTGTTTTTGGGGATACTTAGGAAGGTCTTGAAGCAGTGGGCGTCTCCTGTATCTGCTGTCATGCGGTCATGATGGGGACTGTGCCAAGAGCCGCGTGCTTTCGGGGAGGGAGCTGCTAAAAGAGCTGACGGGGGACAAATCCGTCATGGCCCTTCCCTTCAAATCTGCTCAGGCAGGAGCATTCATACCTCAGGCCTCCCCTAGGGGAGGAGATTCAAGGGAGAATCAAACAAGGGAGGCAAAAGTCAGCAAGTAACGGGGCGTCAACCGAGCGGGACTTGGCCTCTGGCTCCAGTTTGCAGGTCTCTGAAATCATATTCTGAGAACTGACTGCAAGCCCTGGCTGGACCACCACTTGCTCCTCAGCGCCTGACAGACAGACGGTAGTGCCCTGACTCACAACCAGCTCACAGAGCTCACAGGCAGCCAGCACCCGCCTTGCTGCCCCCACACAGCTCAATGGAGGTGAGGGTTTATGAAATGGTAAAGCTGCTTGGGTTGAGCCACCCCTCATCAGGGCACTCAATGCTGTATGACCTAAGTCTCTGCTGGGGGCTGGATCTCTGCTCTTCTCAATCCCAAATTCCTTATCTGTTTACATACTCACTCATCTTTCTTGCCCCAAACATTTTTGCAAATTTATAAGTAATTACCAGAGCTGAATGAGAGCTCTGAGATTATTGCTTTAACTAATTCAACGTAAAGGATATGCATGAGTAAATGAAAAGGGCTTGGCTTATATAAGAGCCAGAATGGTAAATGAGGCATTTGGATGTTCAAACTGCTTATGGTGGAGATACAGATAGAGGCTAATCGAGGAGCATGCAGTTAACCCAGGAAGAGAATTCAATTTAAGAATTACTCTTGTGTCTGTTTCAGAATTACCTGGGAGAGCTTGTTGGGCACTTTAATTGAAAGCAATCTTCTCATGGGTATTTATCCTGATCTTGACAGATTGACCCAGTAGCACATGGGATATAGGTCGAGGTTGCTGAATGCATTTGTGTCTTGCATTTGAACTTCTCAGGGATGTGGTAGTCAATTACACCCCCCGCTAGCATAGGAAGAGACAAAATTTGGTCTCACCCTGGTTTTGCATGCTTGCAGCCTTGCTGCAATTCTTCTGGGTTTGTTCTACCCTGCATAAAATTCAGATCATATTTGTGATATGGACTGAGGTGAAAATATCACTGCTTGCTTTATGTTGAGGAGTAGGAGAGAGGCTGATACGTATCGGACTCTATATGGACTGAAACCCAGTGATGTTTTTCCTCTCTCATTTATATGAAAAAAAATTTAAAAACCCCAACATTTCCCTTATCTTTTAATTTGTCAACTGCTGGACAAATTTTGATATTTACAAGAGTAGACAAAATTAATCAGAGTAGACAATGACGCAGGAGGATTGTGCAGACCTATGTGCTTGTGAATGCAGGCAAGTTACAGCTGACCAAAGCAGTTGTCAGGTCCTCCTCCTTAGACCTCTCACTGCTGTGACATACCTTCTAAATTGCTGCTTTTCAAGTGCTGATGTCCCAAGCATGATGGGATGGAAAAAATGTTAGAAATTCAGTGGGATTAGTCACTGTCTGGAAGTGCTTGTCCCTTGCATAGGCTATAAAGGATGTTTAGGTGACAAGGTTGAACAAATTTTCTTGTTGTGGAAGCAAAGTAAGATAAATAAATTTTTAAATGGGTTTACTGCTGGATAAAAGGGCCAAACTGGTACATCTTACGTCTGTGCAACCTCATTAGTAATACTGAAGATGCCTGTGCAGGTGATGCTTCCTGTTGGAGTCTATTTTACATTGCACATTCATTTCCATTGAAGTTCCAGGTATTTCATCTGTCTCTGAGTTGAGAGAGAGAGAGAGGATGCTGTATGTTCGTATAAAAAGTTGTTATACCAGTTTTTTGTTCGCCTATATATGCTCGTGAATGCAGGCGTATACATATACATCCTTAAGAGTCACTGTCACTCTTGAAAGCCTTAGCAGTACTTCTGTCATTGCATCTCAGCACCTAATAAGGGTCATGTAACAAAATAAGGCAAATACATTTTTAAAGTAATATGTTTCACGTGTTATTTCATGTCATCCATTCCCATGAGGGCTGGAAGCAAAATTGAAGCTGATGTCAGTGGGAACAAAGTTAAGTTTATTATGTGGAGTTCAGACCCAGATTTCACTTCCTGTTAATATGAAAAGCAGTTTGAAGTAGTAGATTATTCAGTCTTTATCTACCATATTACCTGCCATTTTCTCTGATACTTTTGTCGTTCATAAAAAAAAAATCTTTCATACTTTACCTTAGAGTAATTGGAGACTGGAGATCTATAATGCTCCCGCTATTTCCACATTTCAGTTGTCACCTAGGAATTTATATCTATACTTAGGATAATGAGATTTAGTAGGGTCATTTACACTCTGTGAGCATTCTATAAATCACCATTACGCACTTGTGTATCATGTTGCTTTTACCTTTTCTATCAAAGAAAAATATTTTATACACTGGGTTACTATTCATACTCTCTTTATAAAATTCAGCATATACTATTCATTTAGACCATGACAGAAACAGGAGATAATGTGAGGTCCAGTATTAGTCATTGGAGTGCTATTTGGGTTTGCTAAATCAAAAAAGAACTGAAAGCATAGGTTGCCTTTCAGTGCTCTATTTATTGTTTTCAGATGTTAAAAAGGCTCTTTCTGTACAAGCAATGGTTGTAATCACTTGGTATCACTAGAGACAGTTAAAGCAACTGTGTTGTCAAATTACATTTTAAAAATCAAAACAACATAGTAAACTGCAGTTTATGTGATCGTTCCCGAAATATCTTTGATAAATATCCATTGCAACACACTTCATTATGTTATTCCTTTAAAATTCCTCTTTCTTCCTTTAAATATAAGTAATGAAAATCTCTCTTTTCCTACCTAAATGAATTCAGAAGTCCTTTTTAGGCTCTTTACCATATCTTCTATAGCTCTGATCTTAGTAAAGCAAGTGAGTAAACACACCAATTTCATTTTACGTTTTTGTCCTTCTTGGTTTGGGCTCTAATTTCTAGCTGAGCTGCACTTTACTTCCACTTTCCCAGACACTGTGGCACAAAGGAGTGCTAATTTTTACTGGGGCAATGTAGACTCACGCAGGCAAACACATTTGCTAACAGAGGAGGTGAGAAAGCACTGCCTCTCCAGTCCTGTTCTGCAGTCTTCCCTCATTTGAGCAAACATTATAATTTCCTCCATGTTCCCAGCTCTAGACAAAAGAATGGACTTAGGAGAACCAGACTGCGCCAGGGGCAGTGGGGGCAGCACAACTCACCAGAGCAACTGACCACAGCAGCTAGGTCTGACCTTGTGTCCTGGACCTGTTCAACATCCCTGCATTCCCCTTACCCACCCCCAGAATCTGCAAAACCCAGCTTGGGCTGAGGAAGGAGCGCCAGACTTCACTCTACGTGTTTAGTCATTTGCTGGTGATCAGTGCTGGTTTGAGCCAGTTCTTACTTTGTCAAGTAGTTTGCAAAGAAATAAAGAGAATCAGGAGAAAAGGCATGCACTGACAGACATTCCAGGGATCCGAAACTCCTGTTTGCATTGCATTTTGACAATAGTTCTATTAAATGTGAATCATTCTGTGTATTATTCTTATTACTCATTCACCTCATGTAACAGGCTTGATCCAAGCACTGCTGAAGTCTTTCCACTGCCTTTACTGGGAGTGGGATCAGGTCCTCAGTGCCACGTTAGCTGGGTGCTTTCATGTCCAGTTGTAAAGTTTTTGTTTCACACAGCCTGGAACAAAAATACAGAAAACACGTCCTTAATATTAGCTGAGTCCTTTTTGCCTTCTTTAGCTTCGTTCTTTTGACCAATGCAGTAGATTGGTATTACTGATAACAAAGAAATGTATCCACATAATGATCCAATTGTTTAAGTACAAGTTGTGGCAGGGGAAGTTTAGATTAGATATTACGCAAATTTTATCACGGAAAGGATTGTAAAGCATTGGAACAGACTGGTGGAGCCACCGTCCCTGGAAGTGTTCAAAAGACATGTGGATATGGCCCTTGAGGACATGGTTTAATGGTGAACATGGTGGTGCTGCTGTGCTGATGGTTGGACTTAACAGTATGAAAGGTCTTGTCCAACTTTGAGGCTTCTAGGATTCTATTATAAAGTACAGAAATTACTCCAGTGGCATTCAGAAAGGAAGTGGGTACTTTGGGTCTTTACCATGTCCGGCTTGCTTTGAACTCTGTAGTCAAAAGTCAGAAAAGGCTCTGGGTGAACTCTCTCTGACTTTGAAACTGGCATATTGGAATAAGTCTACTGAACTTACCTATTTGGAAATACTCAAAAATAGTTGTTAGGTTGAAATGGTGCAAGTCTTTACACAATAAAATTATCACGCTCAGGAATTAAGCTGTATAAATGAAAATTGATGTACGCTTTAGCAATATCTCTCTGAGACATCTCTGCATGTAATATATTTCCCTGGATATGTCTCTTTCTTTTTACGAAATTGGGCCAGTGAATTGTGCCCATTAAATGCTAAATTTACTAGCTGGTGTTTGCTGAATCTGGCCCTTATTAAATGTCCAGACGAGCTTGTTGTAGTTTATTTTGTAGGACGTCTGGTTAGAACATTAAATACAACAAGGAAAAATAAACTTAAAAGTAAAATGGTTCAACCCCTGCCCTACTGGGATTTTTTTTTCCTTGATTGGATAGAAGCAGAAACAGGTCACTGTTTCCAAGTGAATTATCCCAAATTGGATCAAATAATTTTTGCAAGGATAAGTCTTACCAAGAAATGCTAATTTTTTAAAAGTTTTTTTCTTTGTGGTTCTGGTTCATATGATTAGATTAGTTTCTACTAAAATGGGAATATTTTGCTAGAACCAACAACATTTGCCAGTAAAAGATTTTTTAAATAACCTTGCAGCATCATTCAGTAAAAGTTCTGTTTCTATTCATTTTTTGCTCGTTATGATTGAAGTTTTTCTTCTAACTGACATTCCAGCTGTAATTCTTTTTAAAAGATAAATGAAAACTGTAGCCTCTAAAAAATGATATTGCATATGAGAGTGTGCCAGCCCGTGACAGGCTGCACATCTGCTGCTGAAAAAAAAAAAGCTGTTTCTTTAAATTTTTTTTTGCTTTATCTCATGGTCTGATGTCCTCAGCAAATTTTTAACTTATCATCAGAGTAAGAAGTGTTAGCAATGAACTTCTTTATTTCTTAAGCAATCTAGCAGAAATTTCCACATTAATTTTAATTACTCAAAAATTTTTAACAATCTGAGATCTGTAAAAGTCAGTATTTTCCCCTGTTACTATACACCAACAGTAATAATATAATTATAACTCCCGAATTTGGCATTTCCCTGTATTAGACTGAAGGGGAATGGATTGTCTAAGGCATGTTAAATAGGAAGTTTATTGACAGTAGGTCTGTAACCCTTGTAGTCAAATTTTTTGAGAATTCCTCGGGAATGTGTAGTTACAATCAACATAATATGCACTGGTACACTCAGCAAGCTGTGATGTTTTCAATAATGAGGCTTTGGTACCTTGTGTGTTAAGATTTGTAATATCCCAACACAAAAGCTGTCAGAGCAGTTGCAGGGAAGGGTTGCCTGCTCTGTCACCCTCTTTCCTTCCCACTTTGGATTCTGATCCTTGGGACGTGTTTTCTTTTGGTTGGTTTGAAGTGGTAGGTTTTGTTAATTTACTGCTTCATCCAGTCCTGATTAAACATCATCTGTCAGGCCACCATCCTGCCAGGCTGTTCACGTCTTCCCCTTCCTAATCTTCCTGATATTTTTAGTGCTTTGCTTCCTGTTGCAAATACTTTCACATCATGTTGAGCAAATTGGGTGAAATGTAGCTGTTCCATGGTTTTTGATTAGGAAAACCCCCCAAAATTAAAGACCCCTTTCTATCCAAAAGTGGGCTCCTGAATCATGCTTTGCTGAAAATGAAATGTTTTCCACTTTGATGGAAATGAAAATCGGTGCAGTGGTAGCAGTGCCAGGCTTTTCCCTATAACCCCTCTGCTCCACCAGGACCAAAGTAGCATCCGTAGTTGGTCACCATGTGGCTCTCTTGGTAAAGCTCAGATTTGTTAGTGCCACAGCTCAGAAGTTGCTGGAGAAGGTAGGATGGGTATGCAAATGTATAGTAATGTAATTATTATGTATCAGTATTGTCATAGTGCCTGAAGAGCCCAATATATTGTTCGGAGAATCTGTGGGCAGATGCTGAAGTAATAGGAAATTACAGTGACTGTGGGTGGTAGCACAGAAACCCAGAGGTAAAAATACCATAAAATGGGAGATATTAATACTGAAAGTACGAACCAGGAACACAAACCTTTCCTAAAGCAACCCCTGAATGTTTCTGTGAAGCAGTGTTCCTTCACATCTTTAAAACTGGGAGGGCATCTCGCTGTTACGAACAAACTCCACAGATAATGTTGTTTACACATTGGGCAGGAAAGGCAAGGGTGGCACTGGTGTGATAGATGAGCTATGCAGCACTTATTGTAAACTGAGTATTACTTTCTGAAATCGTAATTTTGCTGCTCTAATTACAACCATGTTAATTAGACACTAACACAAATAGGGCACTGACTCCCAGCTAGAACCCTGCCTGTAGACAGTGACCTCCCAGCTGCACAGCAATGCGTGCATGAGTTTCCACACATTTCACGGACCACCTTCCGATGTCTTGTGGACAACACTGCTCCAGGACATAACTGGGTTTTACCCTACAGGCATTTGGCATTTACTTTTTATACTTAGGTAAAATGCAGTCTTCATTGCTCAGGTGGTGGGATGTTGCACTTTACGTGGGTCCAAATGATACATGAGATGCAAAGAGAGTTAGATGTGTTGTATTTCATGTCAAAGCCTTTAGTAAGCTTGAATGACTTTTTATACTAAAACGCTTTGAGGAACAAAGTTGTAGCTTCTCAGAAAGAGAATCAAATCCTCTCAATAACTTCAAACAGAAAAGGGGGATGCATGTTTTAGATTTGCAGCTATAATTTTAAGGAGGTAGAATATGAACCAGATTAGATTTTCACATGGGTTGCTCTTTTCATGTGACCATTCTAGGTAAATTCTTACGGCCCTTGAGTTACTATAAGTGACCCAGGCTTCTGTTTGAAAGAGGAAAGGAAAAAGCGCTTTCCACCAGTGAATTTCTGCCACCCCTCAGCTACCACGCAATGCTGGGTGACTGTTTTTTGCTAAAAGAGAAAGCAGCGTGCCAGCTGGATGTCTTCCTGCGGTAGCTAGGTTTTCCTTGGAGGTTTCCCATCTCTATACTCTATAACTGGGCTTGACTATGCTTGGCTTATTAGCTTTTGCAAACATCCTTGCCAAGGTGGGATGACTGTAGGCGAAATGAGTGCAGCAGGGAGACAGAGGCAAATAAGTAGGAGTGATCAAAGTCTAGAGATTTGCTGGCAGACGCGCCTCCTTCCTACACGCTGCAGCCAGTGGGTCCAGTGCTTTCCCCTTCTCCTAGGGATGAATCAACACATCCAAGCAAGCTGTGCCAAAGCAGGGGGTGGGTGGGAGACAGCCTCAGCACTGTACTACAGCTGTTGTTTTGCCAATATATTCAGTAGGAAATTCAGAACAAAACTTGCCTTTTGGATCGTGAGTCTCATTAAAATCCACCAATGACTGGGGAAGAGCGGACTTGAAAGGTTTGCTTGGGTTTTTTTTTGGTTTAATGCTGTTACAATAGAAGACACTATGTAGGTGTTATAAAAGGCTGTCTTTAAAGTTTGGTGAAGGTGTCTGCTGCCAGTTGTAGTGAGACACTCGAGGTGGTAAAAAAGTTAATTTGCCAGCAAGAAACATTTATTACTGCATGGCAGAAAGTGCTTCCTGTTGAAATGACAGATTTGGCAGAGATGTTGAAGCCAATTCCCTTTAGTTTCTTCATCAGGGTTTTACAAGAAATCAGTGGTGGGTGCCAATAGATGTAGAGTAGCGTTGATACTTTCTTACAGTTTCTTTATTCTTGTTCTCCGCTTCTAAATTCAGTAAAAATATGTACACGTATTTTTACATTAAAGTATGTAATATGTATTTTACATGTATGTAAAAATGCATACATGTATTTTTGAGTCTTTTCTTTTGTGGCAAAGACCTTAAAAACCAAAGTTACCCCAAAACATAGAAGGAAACCTTTAGCTGGCACTGCATGTAGTGTTACAGTGCCAACTGCCAGTTTGCTGGACAGTTAGTGTTTGATTTATACTTTCACATATGGGTTTGAGTGGGTGGGTCACAGCTTTTTGGTGCCTTATTTTCCATATTTTGTAACTTTGGTTAATGATTTCACTCACTACAGTCCCTGTGTCCAACGCTGGAGTCCTACCCTTGATGGGCGGCATGCTTGTAACTCTTCAAGCACTGAGCTCCTCCACAGTGTTAGATCCCCGCCTTCTCCCCCCGGTTCCAGTAATGTCTTTTCCTTGCTAGGCTGGAGGAGGAGGAGATCCTGTGCCAACTCTTTGAGCTCTCACTCAGCTGCTGCCTTCACAACTATAAACGTTACCAAGCGCCCCCGTTGTTTTCATTCTCCGTCCGTATACTCTATACTCGCTTGGAAGTGAACCTTATGGAAATTCTGGGTTTGTGAAGAACCTCGCAGATATTTCCACTTGAAATGCCATGGTAGCAATAACACACTGTGCTTGCAGTTTGCTGTCCACCTAGTGACCTTGAACTGCTTTGCAGCGGCTGCAGAGCGAGATGCTGAGGTGGTGGCAGCTGTGCCCAGGACCTGTGAGGGCCTGAACAGGGGTGCACGAGAGGGTTTTACAAGGGGGAAAATGAGAGTAAGTACAATGAAAAAGACACGCGCAGTGTGAACAAATGTGGTCCAGCGTGAAGGGAAAGACTCACTTCAACTACTGTCAGACGCATATGCAGCAGTTCACCTCTGCAATCTGTGTGCAATCGCTGACAACACAAATTCAACAAAACGTTCTCCTTCATCGTCCTAAATGCCACTATCATCATTTGCAGTCTCATATCCTAGCTCGCTGTCCTTCTAATGCTAATGCAAAACCACATCAGAGCAATGTGCAAGGTGACCTGCAAAATGTGTATAAACTCTGTGTCACACCACTAGTATGAAGCGTGGAATTTCTGGGATGCTTGCTGGCACTTTGTACTGGGCTTGTGTCGATCATCGGTATTGAAGAACCATAACCTAGCTGGAAAAGCTGGCTTTGGTGGCAGTGATACACCAAGGGGCATGCATAATTCTGTTCAGTTTGCCACAC
The DNA here is from genome assembly GCA_013397865.1 of Struthidea cinerea. NCBI lineage: Eukaryota > Metazoa > Chordata > Aves > Passeriformes > Corcoracidae > Struthidea > Struthidea cinerea. The sequence continues at coordinate 759,034 of VZTI01003262.1, forward strand.
CTCTTGCACATAGTCTATAGAATTCAGAGTAAAGCGCACAGGCATAGCTTTTGTGAAGTAAGCACAATCATGCTCAAACTGTGTGCTTTGTAAAGCCTCTTACCCAGATTGCTCATGTTATCTAGTTCATTCCTGGGGGGGATGGGGGGGGGTTGTTAGGTTTGGGTTGTTTGGTTTTTTTTCAGGATACTGCTTTAGCACAGTATTTTGACGAAGAAATTTAAATAGAGGAAGATAAAAGGTGTTCTGTGGTTTCTTTTTAATTGGAGACTGGAGGCAAAGTGCCTCCAGATAATTTCTCAGAGAAAAGTCATTGTCTTCTCCCACTCTTGCCATTAATCTCTAAAATTATTGCACAATTTCTGTTTAATGTGCTAAGATTTCTTAATATGTTAAGACAATGGGGAAAGAAAAATTTGAACAGGAGGGAGCATGTTTCTTTGAATGCATAATTTTTAAATCTTTGTCTGAAGTCTTCATCTGTCTTGCCAGGCCTTTTGCAGTTAAAAACTTCATCAAACTCAGTACGATTAAAAATACGTATTTTTATAATGGCAATTCATCAAAAGAACTGGAAATTGCTACAAATATTGAGAGTGATGGTCATTCGGATTTTGCTGAGGCGCAGATTGCTTGTGCTGTTGCTGTGTTAACCATTACTGAAAATGGGGATTCCCAACATATGGCTCGTGTGATATTTCCAGTTCCAGAGTTTTTTATGTGTTACGAAGGACAGTAGTGAATGTCAGTGTATTCTAACACAACATGGGCTTTAATGTAATAGCATGCCTAAAAGTATTGCAGTACATGTATGATTTGCTGTGTTGCACCATAGCCATCATATTGTTTCCACGAACAAAAACTGGGGTTCCCTCACTCTAAATTTGTATTTCTATAATTTAGAGTGATGTTGCATTAGTGAAGCCTATTTTAATCAAGCAGAATCAACAGGCCTAAGTTTGAAGTATGCTGTGAATCCATGGAGTCCTCATACATGCTTTTTTGGATGGTTTGACCCTCAGTGTGCAATAACTCACTTGGATAATCTCAGTGAGGACTCCCAGATTTCCAGAAGGAAGGCCACCAGCAAGCTGTTATTTTCCATTCTAATTCTGCTGTCACAGCACAAGCGGTCTTACATTTTTTGTCGGCACATCACTTTGAAGTTTAGTAAGTCAGTGCAGGTATCTTTGTTGACGATGTGATGTTAGGCATGAATCAGAAACACCAGCTATTTGAACATGACCATGGCATTATTTGCAAAAACAGTTACTCTGGATTTTCCCCCTCCCCCAGATCACTCTCACTCCCTGGATTGTTCTATATCCAGCTCAGAAGGATGTATTTACAAGACTTGTTATTCTGACTCACTGAGTTGAACAGTATTACACAACTATTTTTCTGTCAGGCATGGGATAATATTGCCAAAACCTCTCTGTGGCTTTTCCTAGGCATTTGCTGGATTTGGTAGATGTTCTACTACTCAGCAAGGTGGGAAGTATTGAATGGGTATCAAAACACAGCCCCTGCTGCTGCAGAGGGTTACTCAAGCAACACTGTATAATTTAGATGCTCAGTAATCAACTTGGGGCATTGCGACAGTTTGAGTTGTTTTTGTTAATAGAGATCAAATTATGGGTGTAACTAGCTGGCAGTCTTCAAACAGACTTTTGCAAGCTGTTTACTCAGCTGGTCCATCCACGGCAACAACTGCATATGTGAAGTGAATTCTTCCAGTATCTCTGCTGTGGTATATTTAATTTATCCTATTTTGCCACAGTGTGAGAGAAACAAACCCTGAAGAAAGTAGGACTCATGTCAGATGCTGCACTGCAGACAGGCTGTGAAAGTGGCTGCGCAATTTGACATTGTGGGTGAAGATTTTGTTACTTCAAAGTGTACTCTTCCTTATTTTCCAGTCATTTAAACTCCCAGAATCAAAAGGAGGAAGATACCAAAGAAAATAAATCACAGTATATCTAGTATAGATGAGTTTTATTTTTAAATCAACATGGATAATAATAATAATAATAATAATAATAATAATAATAATAATAATAATAATAATACCTTCTGGAAGCAGCTGCTGAGATTTGTCTAATTCTAGTTTAAATTAGTATACGTCTAGTTTAAGTGGACATTATTTGGTCCACCCAAGCATTTACCAGTTTATTAAATACTTTTAAAATAAATCATTATTTCCATTTTTGGGGAAATCCTGCTAGAGGCGTGTTGCTCTCAATCGCATCACTTCTTACTTAAAATATAGTGATTTTAAGGTCAGAAAAACACATTCATCTGTGCCTCCATGGTTTTCAGTCAGAAGAAGATAGTGGAAAAAATATCCTTTTCACAGTATGGACTTTGAAGACTGGTGAAATTATATAGGACCCTCCTTCCAAAAAATGAAAATACTAAATGAGTGATGTTGTCCCTTAATCTTACTAAAATATTTCAGAATGAGAAAAAAATTTTAATGAGAAAAATTGCTGATAAAATTGATGGGAAAGAATTGGGAAAAAATTAAAACAACTTGCTAGCAGTTATTACTGCTACTATATCCCATTACATTTTCCCTTCCACCTCAAATGTAATGAGAAATAAAATATCAATAGTTCTTCAAGCAGCAGCAACAGAAAAGGGTTTGTGGTAAGAAATAATACTACGGTCTGATTCAGAACAGTGCAGGGCCAAACTGTCTGTAATACTGAAATACAGAGCAAACATGAAGCCCTGCTTGCTGTCCTGTGAAGCTCTTTGCAAAACAGTGTATGTGACTTGATGGATGTTATGGTCTGAGGCATTGCTGGAAGCAGGGAGGGAGGAGAGCAGAGGGAGAAGAGAGAAGACGAGGCGTTTGTAAGGAGTAAGGCCAATCAATCACTTCTGTCAGCTGCACAGAAAATTAACTACTTTACAATTCACTGGTGTATATAATATGTCATATTCCTCAGCTCCAGATTAAAACGTCGTAGCAGTGCCATGGTTAGGGCTGAGACGAGCTCACTGTCTTGGGCTGGTCATCAAGTTCATTTTAGCATGTGGAGCTGGTTTTGAATTTTTTAAAAAAATAATTCAGAAAAATTTTAGTGGGCTGCTTTCAACATTGTTTTTTAAAACTTGGTAATGTCTAGACTGATTTTTTACATTGCAAAACACACTGAATGTCCTTTTTGATGAAAAGTGTTCCTTATGATTCATAGGTCCTGGACACCCGTGTCCCTTTGGACCTGGAGTACTCCAACTATAGATTTTCATTGTCATAAAGGTGATAAAATGTATAAACCTAGACAAAAATAACTCTGGCTGCGTTCTGAGAACTCAAACACAACCAGATGCGGAGTTAGCTGGCAGCGCTGGCATCGACTCGGATGGATTGACGTGTCCAGATTCTCAGATGACATGGAGCAGTGTAACTGCCCTGCAGCCACCATCCAGCTGGCAAGGGAGGGCAGGGGAAGGGGGCTGCCCGACTGCCCACCTACCTGCCTGTCTGCTGCATTTGGTCTGCCAGCATTGGCCATGAAGAAAAAAATCAAAGAAACAGCAAAAGATATGGCCTCCTTGCTTACCTTTGTTTTTTGTGAACAATTTATGAATTGCTTTTTGACCACTGAATAGTTGTTTATAAACCAGGGAGAGATGAGAGACAAACAAAACGAGATGAAAAAAAAAAAATCAAATAGCCAGCCACTCAAATTCAGAGTAAGTGTCCTGCCAGGTGGTGACAGAGTTGCTTCAGACTTTCTCTTTGAAGGTGTATTGCTTTGCTGCACTGGCCAGTGAGGGAGTGAATTTATTAGCTGCTGAGTGAGCAGGGGCACCTCATGTAGAAGAGATAAGCTGTGAATCAGAGGGAAAAGCTGTGAGAGAGATTTTTTCTGTCCCATATAAAAACTCCTTATCAAGTCCATCTTGGTCAGAGCTTTGGGGAAGCACAACTGCTGAGCTACGAAGGAGAGGATGTCAGAGAAGAGGAATTAGTTATTAAACTGTAGAGCAAAGTACATCCCTACATACACCCCTGTGTTCCTACCTACAACCCTATGTACATGATCTATTTATCTGAATAATTATCTTTGACACATTACATGAGAAAAATTATACATTCACTGATTTGTTAGATGAGTTGTATCATTGGATTTTTGTTTGCATGGAATTAACTGCCCAAAGCAGCCACCTAGTTAAAGCTAAAATATATATATATATACAGTTTTTCTATTGTCTGTTCCTAGATATAAGTTACTGCCTCCAGTAAGGCACAAGAAGATTGACCCTTTTTGCATCCTGGAGCCTTGCAATACCAGGAAAGAGTTAAAAGGAGTTAAAAACTGTTGCCTGTTTGTAAGAAAGTCTGCTCTTGGACTGTGGTTCTGTCTCTGCCACTACGGCTGTCTCTGATATCGAGGCAATCTCAGAGTTGCAGTTCAGTGATCTGTAAAGTGGGTGTCCCACCACATCTGGTGACAGTGCCTTCATCTTCAAAGCAGAGTGAGGTGCAGCAGCGCGGACCTATGCAGAGAGGCCTGGCAACTTCCACAGTTGGGTCTGCTGTTTACAAAACACTTTGGGATTCCTGGAAAGCATGAAGGCTTGCTGTTCACTGACAGCAGATTGTGTCACCAGTTCCCAGACCAGTTGCCTCATAGACCTGAATTAACCAACTCAGCACTTCGATATATAAGATATTTTAAGTAGTGTGAAATTGTGCCTGCTATCAGGCAGGGGAACACTGATACAGCTTCCAGCAGAGCCAGACTCCATGAGTGCTGTCAGGTTCCCTTCTGCCTGCTCCTACCTGAAAATGGCCACCACCTAAGTGGCGGTAATCCTCTCCTAAATTAGGTCTTTGCTAGATGAGTCTTTATTTTCCTTTGGTGTCTGCCTGATGTTTGAGTGAGTAATGATTACATGTGATTTTATTGAAAACCCATGCTGCTGCTGTACTAAATAAAACGAATGAAGGCTCAGAATTATATAGGACAGCTTTGTATTTAAATTTAATAGTTTAATTTCACATTGTGCTGCTACACGTACCAGATTTTCTGCAATATGACAGCAAATGCTGGTTTCTCTTTTTTTTCTGCTGTTGGCAATGCAATACCTGTAAACTTCTGATTTTTTCTCTGGGGTAGTTGCTTATATTTACGATGGCAAGGAGTAAAACATTGAAACAGTCATGGTTACAATATTTATAGATTCTGAATGCATATTAAATTAGAAGCAAAGGAGAAGCAGAACTACATTAGTTTTGTAACACTGTACAGTTAAAGGCCAGAACCGCTCCTGCCAATGCATCTGCAAATGCTTTAGCTAATAGCTGAGAATCAGAGCTACATTGCTAAACATGGGTGGATGGTATAGCACAGCACAAGTGTCACCCATTGAATGAGGAACCCCTCAGAGAATCTGGCGAGAGTAATTAATGAATCCATTTGGAAAAGTCAGTGCCCTTCAATTAGCCTGAATGCAGCAAAGCAGATGGGATCCCATCCTCCAGGGAGAAAATTGAGAAAGTTCCTAAGAAATACTGCTTTGGACTGATTTATCTGGGTAATTATAAGCCTCATTTGCACGAAACTGTTCAATATGGCTGCAGTGAGAAAATTAAGAATTTATAAAATGTAGATAGGTGGTCTAAACTATCAGTGGTAGTGGAATCATCTGTCAAGCAGGATCTTGGTTCAGAAAATTAAACTAATCATCAGCCAGGAGAACTAAAAGGCAAACTTAGCTGTGAAACTGAGTGGCGGAGGAGGTGTATTTATAGAGAACCTTCCTTTTAATGGGTCCTTTGAGCTTATGTGCAGTGGAAACATTCACTGCCATCCTAACTAGATATGGTGTCCTGCCTTGAAATATCCTGCAAGAGTTCAGAAGGCAGAAGAATAAGTCTAAAGAAACTTAAAGAAAAAAAAATTAAACAGCCAATTTTCCTTAAACATCTGGTGGTGCAGGAACAAAATGAGAAGAGTAATGAAAGAGCATTTGAGAGCACGTGTGTCCTAGCCTTATCTCAAGGAGACACCTCTGTCCTTGTTGGCAGTCTCATTTTTAAGTCAAAGCATTGCAGGACTTACTGGTACGAACGCGAAGCCGTATGTGCCTTTTATGAAGACACATATAAGCTGGAAGCCTATATGTACATATTGCAACTGTGTTTATGTGTGACAGAAAAAGAAGCGGGATGGCTTAGAGAAGCGAGAGAAAAATTAGCTGTGTGTGACAGCACTGGAATCGCATAGAAATGATGGTCTGCAGGTTCTAGGGCTGGGGGGATTTTTTGGCTATAGGGAAATCGCACTCCAGCTCTGTGGACTTTCCACATAACTTGTGTTTTCAGAAACACTTCAGCTCAGATAACTTTGAGCAACATTTTGCACAACATTTTCTGAATTTGGAGTTTCAAGAGTCAGAAGTTTGAGACTTTTTAACAAGTGGCAAAGAAAACTCATAGTCCTAGATAGGCAGAATGAAGAAGTGGCCTCACCATTGTTCCAGCCCTCCTAGCTCAGGGCATTTCTCTGACATCCCAAAGCCAGCCTTTCCCCACTCCAACCCCATTTGCTTCCTCCTCCACAAATGTCTCTTTCTCAAAGATGACAAGTGTTGGTGGGTACCTGGGCAGCACACTCCTTGCCCTCTCCTACCCCTGTGCTGTATTAATGTGGTGGTTTGAACACTATCCCCCTTGAACTCAAAATTCAAAGTATATTCAACTGTTCTAATTAAGTAAAGAATTCCGTTCCTGGCAGAATGTCAGACATAACCAATACTTTTAGGGCATGGAACTGGTGGCATCAAAGCTCTGAGGCTTTGGTTGTAAGCCTGCCTTGGACATTCACTGGTGTGCTTAATGCATGCTGTTAGATTTTTTTATTTTATTTTTTACTTTTCTTACCTCAGAAGGCCTGAGATAATGTGGTGATGAGTACACCGGCCGGAGCGGTGGGGGCAGGATGTTCCCACTCCGACTCATCCTCTCAGCCCGACAGCAGGCGGTCTGAGACTGGCACAGTTTGGCCTGTGACTGCACCTTCTCGCCCTCCGCTGATAAATAAGCAGGCTAATTGAATTAATAAACAGATAGCTCTTTTCCCTGCCAGCTGGAGCACCATCAAAATGTGTGATAAATTATCTGTCAATGCTTTAACTGCAGGGAAAAAAATGAAAAAAATAGCTACCTCAACATTTCCTCTCCAGTTCTTCTCCCCCCTTTCTCCTTCCCCTGTCCACCCAAGCACCCAGTTTGGTTTGCCTCAACCCTCCTTGCCCCCGGTCTTTTGTCCTTTGGCAGAACTCCAAAGAGAAGTAGCAGTGAGAGGTTCACTCATTTGGCCAGGCTGCTAATGGGTTATTAAGGCTGCAGGCAGAGCAGACGTTCCTATGGCTCACTGGGAAAGAGGAACAGAGGTTCATTTCTGGGGCAAGACTGCCTGTGTCTCCGCTGCCAGCGCACAGCCATCTCTTAATTGTGACCTCCTTTGGCTGAGACAGAAGCTGCACGTGAGGGGCAGCGAGGGTTGCAATCGAGCAGGAAGGGATGTTGTTTAATATCTTCATCAGTGACGCAGACAGAGGGGTCGAGTGCACTTTCAGGTTTGCAGATGGCACCAGGCTGAGTAGCGTGGTTGAAGCACCTGAGGCATGGGATGCCATGCAGACGGACTCTGGACTCACTCGAGAAGGGGGCCCGTGGGAACCTCATGAGGTTCAACAAGGCCAAGTGCAAGGTCCTGTAAGTGGGTTGGGGCAACTCTCAGTATCAATACAGGCTGGGGGGTGAAGGCATTGCCAAGAAGGACTTGGGGGTACTGGTGAATGAAAAGCTGGATATGACCCGGCCATGTACACTTGCCACAACTGTATCCTGGGCTGCATCCAAAGCAGTGTGGCCATCAAGCTGAGGGACGGGATTCTGTCCCTCTACTCTACTCTCATGAGATCCCACCTGGAGCACTGCATGCACCTCTGAGTTCCTCAGCACAAGGAAAGACATGGACCTGTTGGAGTCAGTCCAGACAAAGGCCACAAAGATGATGAGGGGGCTGGAGCACCTCTTCTATGAATACAGGTTGAGAGAGATGGGACTGTTCAGCCTGGAGAAGAGAAGGCTCTGGGCAAACTTTATTGTGGCCTTCCTGTACTTAAAGGGGGCCTGCAAGAAAGATCAGGACAAACTTTACAGCAGAGCCTGTTGTTACAGGATAACTAGTAATGGTTTTAAACTAAAAAAGGGTAGATTTAGACTAGATAGAAGGAAGAAGATTTGAAGAAGATTCTTTATGATGAGAATGGTGAAACAACCAGAGAAGTGGTAGATGTCTCTGCTTATTGCAGGGGGCTGGACTAGACAATCTTTGAAGGTCCCTTCCAACACACACAGTTCTACAGTTTTATGATTCTATGGGATAAGGCATCAGGAAGTCGTACATTGACTTGCTGGCATGCCAGACAAAAGGGGCAACTTCATCATAACCTTTAATGTCACAGACGTGGGTAATAACTGAGACTATTTTGTTTTGAAAGAGAGGAAAATGATTAGACAGAAGGGGTCAGCAATTTTCGTCATACAGTCAGAATGTCCCTGCCATCACCACTCAAAGTGGTGTTCCCTTTTGGAAATCTCTCTGCTCCTTAATATTCCTAAGTAACAGGAGATGAGAAAGATTTTGCTGCTTCAGACTCTTAAGTAGGATGTAGATAGCTGAACTTTCTATGGCATTACCTTGATTTCCAACATGCTTTTGTAAGTGCTTGTGTGCCTTTGCTTGTCTGGTTTCCCATTACCACATCTCCTCTGTAAGTTTCCCAGTAAGCAAGCTGGAAAATCTTCCCACCCCTTCTTTTTCTAAAACAGCAAGACATGTGAAGTGCTGTGGAGTCTGAGATGGGAATGAGATCACAGTGTTATGTTCTTGTTCAGAACATGACATTTTTTTTCTGGTGCATATGTCAAATGAATCAGACAATGGTGGTGTCAGGAAGATGTATAATGCTGTCTGCAAGGCAGGGAGAGGAGACAGGAAGATGTGTTAAACAAGATGGTATTTATGCCTTTCTCTCTCACTCAGTAGAAGTACAAAAGAAATATTTTGAAAAGGAAGGTAGGGCAATAGCAGGAGCAACTGGATCCCTGTCATGCTTTTCGGAAGACTCAAACGTGCTGTGAAGGACAGTGAGCACAGACAGATAACTGGTGTGCAGGAATTGTCTCTTCCCAGGATGCTGGAAGCTGCTTCAGGCAGGTGAGGAGGTGTCTGGTTCTAGCATCACCCCATTCCCAGGGTGGTGCTCACCCAACACATGGTTTTCTACCTCCCTCAGGGTGCAGGTAGCTGCATGGACCTTCCTCCCATCTGTCCCCAGGCAGGCCACCTCTTCCAGGAATTTGGCCTTAACGGTTATTTATGCCCTCTTTCCACTGGCAGGAGGAACAGGGAAGGGTCCACAATGAAGCAAGGCAGGATACGGTGTGCCTGTCACTTGGTGCTGGAAAGGAAATCCTGCTCGTGTGACAGCCACTGCAACTGTGGGTCTGGCCAAGCCTCTGACCTGTGTAAATTTGTTCTGTATCCTGTGGTCATGCCATGGGAAAGGCAAATCCAGCTGAGCAGAAATGACAGGTTGAGTCAATGGCTTACCAAGCAGGCAGCATCCTCCCCTTCCCTGGGGAAGGTGGTTGTTTTGGTTTGCTCTGCCACATTGCTCTGAAAAGCAGTACTGCCAAAGAGTAAACACGCCACGCGCAAGAGAGCGAGCTGCTAATATATTGCATTTTACTAAGTCATTGCTTGTCAACTGAACTACGGGGAGTGTGGGGGATGCATTCCTAGCCCTTTCAAACACAAAGTAAAGCCCATTAGTGTAAATCACCAACTCCAATAAAAAAAAGAATAGTTGAAGGCTTCATTCTTTTTCTCTCTTGTTTCACACTGTAGATATCCTAAAGTGTATTAAAAAAACCTTGTGGCACTGATAGAGCAGCTAGCTGGTATCTGGTAGAGGGCTGAGATGTTGCTGTTCCTGAAGCCCCCAGTGACTTTGAAATTCAATGCCTCTGACCCAAGACACCACTGTTTGAAAGCAGCTGATATGTGCAAGGTGGTGAAAAACAAGGCAGCAACTTGAGCTGTCTACAAACGAAGGGGGATGGAGTTGCAGGTGAAGAACAAAGGGGGCACGGTGTAGGGCAGCAGCTTCAGGGATGGAGTCAGGGGGACAACATGGGGAAAGCTGGAGGGGCATAAGAGACCTTATATGGGGGTGTAATAGGACAGTACATTTTAACACTGATGTGTTCAATGCTGAATATTCATGATATCCATTCTTATAACTCTCAGCATAAATTGTATTTATTTTATAACAGTGAAAATTGACACTAAATGAACCTGTCCACACTCTTTATGGTTTGTATCTGCATACTACATGCTATACCTGAGTGCAAGTATTTAAAAAGCCACTAGATATTATGTTTTCATAGCTAGATAATTGAAAGCTGTCTGCTGAATTAAAATGCTATTTTCATTCTTTTGGGTTAGATGAAGAAATAAAGCTTTAAAAAAATGTGAAATAGCCCATAAGAACATTCTCATTTTATATGGCCCTGTACTGTACTTTATATTCTAGTCATTTCTTCAGAAAAAAAAAATCCATGAATGCTGTAAAAATGTTTCAGGAATTGCTTACCTTTAGAAACAAAGAAGAAAAATAACTTCACCTGAAACTATGTGGTAATGAGACAATGTCTAATTACCTGCAGTGAATTCTGCAGTCAGGCCAAGGGGCTAATGAACATCAATACTCTTTCACAGAGAGCCCTGGGATCTCTAATGGCTGTAAGTGGTCAGGGCTTCAGTTTTACATTTCAGAGTCTGGTTGGTATAATCTTGAAACAAAATCTACAGACCAGATCATGTCCTCTGTGCGGTGTGTGTGTGCACTGCACATCTGGGATGAAATCAAAGGACTTTTAAGCGCACATGTATCCTATTTCTGGCTTGCTAGTAGCCCTTTAAATGTGCTGGGTTTAATCCAGGAAAAACGAGTATTCAAAAATCACACCAGTGAAGGAAGAAATAAAACCCCAAGTTTTATGTACTTGGATGGCATTTTTCCTTGAATATGAATGACTTAATCATAATCAGCCTGAGTGAGAGGTGGGTGATGAAAGTTCAGAAATCTTCTGACAGTAAAGACTTTGAACCTGCCCTTCTTGTGCTCTTGGTGTGTGTGTTTTATGCTCATGAGAGGGAAAAGGCGAGTAAGCAATTTGCATTGTCATCAAAAAGCTGAAGTACACATTAAGGGGTCTCACGGCTTCAGAGCAGTATTCTGTAGGAGAAATTTTTGCAGTGCTAATCCCATCTGATCTCTGAGTACAGATTAAAATATGCAAATCCAGTGTTCCTTTCAGTGTTAGAATGCTCTGATTTGAGGATTTGCTCTGTATCTGGCTGATATAGGAAATTCCCCAACTTCCTCTGAAATCAATTCCCACTTTTCTCATTTAATACAATCATAAATGTTCGTTGTGTTCTCAGGCAAGATATATATAGATACAGCAATGCAAGCTCTGTACAAGCACTTCCCACTTGCATTGTACTGGAACATGGAAACATGATTTTAGAAACTTAGTTAAAGCATTTGCTTGCAGGAGTGAGGAAGACCTGAGCTTCAACCCCTCTGCCAGATACTTCTCTAAAAGTGCTTTATGTCCAATGTGAAAAAAGAATCTGTGGTCCCTCACCTTGGGAATGAACTTTAAAATGGATCGAAGAGAATAGAGCAGTACAGACTCAGGTTCCCTTAAGCCCAAGTTTTCACAGTGTTTTACAGAGTGTAATTAATACTGAGTGATTTTATTGCCACCTGTTTTGTCTGTGTTTTCCACAGGTGACAGCATAGCATGCATGGGAATAGCCCACAGGTTAATCTGGAGGACTAAGTAAGCAAAAGAGTGACTATTTGGAGAACTAGAATTGGTATGTGCCTGCCTACTGATAGCTTGCATCTCAGCCCCACAAAGCTGCTAGCTCACTTTCCCTTGGTGGAATGGGGGATTGATTCAGAAGGATAGAAGTGAGAAAATTCATTAACTGAGATCAAGACAGTTTAATGGGTAAAGCAAAAGTCATGCAGAAGCAAAGCAAAACAAGGAATGAATTCACTTCCATGAGCAGGCAGGTGTTCAGCCATCTCCAGCCGAGCAGGGCCCCGTCACACACAACGGTGATTCAGGAAGACAAATGTCATCACTCTCAGCATACCCCTCTTCCTTCTACTCCCCCTCACTTTATATACTGAGCAGGGCATCAGATGGTATGGAACACCCCTTGGGTCAGTTGGGATCAGCTGTCCCGGCTGTGTCCCCTCCCAGCTTCCTGTGCACCCCCATCCTGCTGGCTGGTGGGGCAGTGCAAGAAGCAGAAAAGGCCTTGACTCTGTGCAAGCCCTGCTCGGAAACAACAAAAATGTTGCAGTGTGTTATAACACTGTGTTCAGCACAAATCCAAAACACAGCCCCATACCGGCTACTATGAAGAAAATTAAGTCTGTCCCACACAAAACCAGCACACAGGCCAGGTAATTAATCCCCAAGTGTCAGGCATTTTGCTGTCAGAAACTGGCCTCTCCAGGGGTAGGTAGCAGCTAAGTAGCAGCTTTTCTTTTGGACTCTGGCACACAGTGGGGAAATCAGTCAGAAGTTGGTTGTATTTTTTGGATCCTTCCATTGGTATTGTATGTTGAAATTATATGACACCATTTGGCAGTAATAAATCACTTTGCTGCCTTTTGTGTGATTACATAATTAAATATCCCTTGTCATGGATACACATGGAGGGATTGACTTAGACTTGGTGGGAATTAGGGGTTTGATTTTTTGAACTTTACATTTCCTGACTCCTGCACAAATCGAATCCAGTTGTTTAATACTGATTTGAGAAATGATTCATGCAAGAAATAGTATATAGTGAGAAATATAAACCATACTTTCAGTGTGTTTTCTGTCTTGATCATAATTTACTTGTTCATTAAAAATGCGTGTAGAATAGGAACAGAAAATTTTGTCTTTTTCAAATCCTTAAAATGTGGTGCATTGCACAAGGATATTGGTACTTATCTCTTTTGCAAGGTGTTTTGAGATGAGCTGAAGGAAATTGCTGGGTGGAGCTGGGATGTAAACTCTCTTATGTTTTCTGCTGTCCCTGGAGCCATGGCTGTTCTCAATGAAATGCCATCCCTAGAAGATGGCAGTTCCGACAGAATACCCTTGGGCCACCCTGGCTTCAACCTGCGTTGGATTGCTTAAAACTGGCAGTCATGCGGAGAGTCATCCGTCACTGGGGCTGATGTCAGCGGCCAGCGTGGCTGCTCAGAGCTCCTCCGTGCCCCGAGCTCAGGGACAGCGAAGCAGCTCTTGCAGCTGACCCGTCCTTGAGCAGTGTGGTGTCTATTAGTTTTGTCGCGGCTTTGATTGTTTGCAGTTGATCCTTGCTGCTTTCTGCTGAAGTTTAATTTGGTTTGCATTTGGAAATACAAGGGAGAAAATTTTTCGTTTTTATTAGAGGCTGAGCTGCATTGAAGGCTGGATGACGATCCATTGTTCATGTTGTTACAAAAGCTGACCAAGTAGGGAAGAAAGCACAAAAGGAGGGAAAAGTATAATTCAGATTTGCCAAACAGACTGAGAATAATTAGAAGATTAGCAATTTGGCACTCTTTACTGGCAAGTTGTGAATTAAATGTATCCCACTTTTCTCTTTACATTAGTGTAATGTGTCACTTCAGTTCTGGATTTCATGTCCTTCGCACACATCTTACTCCTCCTTCCGCCAATAGGCAGGACTGTATTTTACTGCACAAGAAATGTAGGAGAAAGCATTTAATGTGGCATCAGAGACTTTCTAATTGCCAGTCTCTGAAATGTCCTCATAAGTATCTGCAGTTCACTTATTAAGTGGAGATGAATCGCTTCCAATTTACTTTTATGTATGCGAGTGGAACATTTACGAAGAGCGGTTTCTGTTATTTACACTGTGAAATGCTTGTCAGCAGCCAACCGTAAAAGACCTGGGTGACATTTATGCTAAGTTCTCTTGTCGCAGTCATAGTTAAAGGAAAGGATAAAATTCCTTGTGATGCTCTGAAATACACTGGGTGAAGTTCTGTTCACAGCTTCAGCTGTCACTGGCTTAACTCTGTATATTCATTTTGGGTATGATGCTTAGAGTAAAAAGGAAAGCTTGACTCTTGCGGATGAGAAAACAGTATCATGACACCGAAGTCAATGGTATGCTTGCCATGAAATTTGGCTAAACATGATCATTACCCTGAGGTTGCTACCGAATTGCAGATGTGTGGCAATGCTTGATGTTTGTAATTCTTTCCGATTTCCCACCCTTCTCTACCCTTCCCTTCTGTACCCTGTGGGGAACTTTTATTAAACCCTGGTATAACAGGGACTAGAATCACAGTCACTAGTGCAAAAAAAATCTTTGAGATCATATTTCTTGTGCCTACAGGAGTCTGATATAATCTCCTGATAAGAATATACCAGACATTAACTAGATACTGCAGCTGGTCTTGTCTCTTTCTAGTTTAGTGGGATTTGGACATGCAGACAAGAAGGGAAGAGAGCTTTTTTTCTGAGTGCAGCAATGCATACTTATTTGGAATGATTCAATCCTATTCATCATTCCATGTCTGTCCCAACCTAAAATTCAGCTGGGTGTTATAGTAGCTTATTGTTTGATGCAAGCACAGAGCACCTGTAAAATTAAAGATTGTTGTCACTTCTCCATTGAGAGATGAATGGGATAAAGTTGTATTTTATAGTCATATACAGATTATGGCATATAATATGTATATCCTGTTTTAAATATAACGTTATATAAATATTTTAAATATTTATTAAATATTATAAGTATTAATATGCATATAAAACCCACAAAATTATTTGCATTTTTGAATGTGGGAAAAGCAACCTCCAAATTACAGGTTTGTTTTTGGGGTTTTTTTCTTGTTTTAACAAACTGAAAAAAGTGCTGTCTGTTTTTCACTAACGATTTTTGAGAAAGAAAGTTAGGGCAAAAATGAAGGCAACTTTGAAATACATGTCACAATAGAGGAAAATTAGAAAGCAGCAAGATCCAGAATAGCAGAAGTGTTAGGGAAGCTGATCCTGTTTTTCATTCAGGATCTCAAATGCTTGAAGGCCGTTTTTGGCACCCTTGGGGTTTGTCCAAAGATGTTCAGTGTACAAGTTGTGATCTATGTTGATAAAAGCATCAAGCAATTCACTGCACCATGATGTCAGTCTTTAGATGGGGGAAGCACTGTGAAAATTCCCTTGTTTCCAAAAACGCCCAATACTTCAGGTACAATGATAACTTCTTTGATAACTTCATATGGCATTCAGTGGGGTAGCTTCGGAGTAAATGTGACAGTCAGGGGCATTGCCACAAGGAATAGTTCCCTGCTCTGTACAGGGAACACAATGCCCATACCTGTGAAGCACCAATATCCACTGTTTCTATTTCCTCCTCAGCATCAAAGACGACTGTATATGTGCTTCTGACTTCCTGTAGGATCAAAAGGGAATTTAATTTATTCACCTGATCAGAGGCAGAGCAGGCTGCTCTCTGTGAAAGATTTCTCTTGTCGTCTGTGTCACTCACAGTCATTTATTGAAATGTCATGACTGCATGGAAATCAGCTATAACTGATGTTGGTCACTGTGTTACTTTGATAAAATAATAAAAGTAATCAGTAAGGGCCAAAAGTCAGGAAAGGTGACCACCTGCATTTCCTCTTGGCTTGAGGTTGGTGGGGATTTTTTATTTAAATTGCCTTATAAAAGGGAGAAAAAAGGGATTGTGCCCTAAAAATCACTGGTATGAGGCTATCGGATATTTCAGGTTTAGGTGAAGACAGGTCTGAGTAGCAAGTCTTCTGTTTCAGTCCCAATTTGCAAACTCCCAGGTCCCAGTGGGCTCTGGTGGAGTCAGTCACACAGTTCCTGAAAAATCCGAATGGCCGCAGAATTGGATCCTTGGTTACCATTTCATTCTAGAGGGGATTTGGTGGTCGTCAGTCCAGCAAGCTCAATTTTTATGCCATCAGATTTTATTTGACACTAAACTAAAACAGCTGCTTGCAATTAGCACACATACAAGAAACAATAACAAAACTGCAGCCTGCCCTTCGAGCGCTACACATACCCAGTGCAAAGAGTTTACCAAGTTCTGGTGATTTTCGCTCCCTCTGCTCTAACTAAAACATTGAAAACAATTGATCTCACTGAAGACCAAATGAAAAAAAAAGTTTATCGTTCCCTGAATGTTTCTGATGGGCAGCAGTAACTGGTTATTGGGAGATTTAGGCTGCTCCAGATGTGGGCATGGACAGGACTCTCGCTGCTGTGGAGCTGATCTAAGCATGAAGTTAAAGGGAGGTGATGGCTGTTGCTGCCCTGGGACAGGATGACGTAGCGAGCTGGTTTCTTACCAGGACTGGGATCCAGGGCAGCTGGCCCACCCTCCCATTGGGAACAGTGAACAAGGAGCTTGTAAAATACACAGACCAAATGGAAATGACCCCTATTGACTGAAACCAGCTGCATGTCAGACCTCTCACTGTCTCTCTTGATTTGCTATCTCAAATAAATGGATGTGGTAGAAGGGCTATGGAAAGAAAACAAAATAATTTATTCTCCTTGAAGTTGTGCCACAGTAGTAAGCCTCAGTTTTTACAGCTGAAAAAAAAAATGTTTATTGGCAGATTTAAGTTTTTCCCTCCTTTTTTTTTTTCACTTTGAAAGTCTGCAGTTTAGAAGACATACTGTAGTTCAGTTTCAGAGATCTTTGACAAATACAGACATGGTAGATTTTGTAAGGTATTCATCACATAAAGCTGCTGGCTAATGAGAGCTTGGTTATTTTGCATTTAGATTCAGAAAACAAAGTGACAGCAGCTTTTGTTGGTGCTTTGTCTTAGACGGGCATGGTGGCTCAGCTCCATGAAAAACATCTTAGTGAGTTTTGAAGAAACATGACACAGAGAAAGACTTGGCTTATTAATGTGTTTCTGCCCGTATTTTTCCTAATACACTCCTGGGTAACACCAGTTATTCTGGGCATTGTGAGGAGCTGCTTGCAGTAACCATGGTAGCACTTGAATTCAGAAACATTAAAGACAGCAGCTGCTCCAGTCCTCCATTTGATGCCCAGGATGGGTTACTGCTATTGATATTAGATTGACCTCTGTTCTGACTTTAGAGGTGGGGAAGGAGGTACTTAACCTCACTGGCACAGTCACCTTGATCTCTATTTTTGAGAAGATCATCAGGATGGGACACATGCCATTTAGTTATGATTTGATAGACTTTCTTAAGGAAACTTCTTAAAAGTCATCAGTTTAGACTTCATTCTTGCAACTGAGATACTAATGCGTTTTGAAAATATGTATTTTTTTTTTTTTTAAGTCTTGGTCAGCGAATTGATCATTAGTGAAAGAAGTCACCAAATTTAGATTAATAGATCTATTAGAGTGTCTCAGTAGAATGACCTTCATGAAGTCTGAAAAAGCTAATGAATTTAAAAACCTGAGGATGGCTCTTTGAATTGAATGTTACTTCTTTTTGCTTTCCACAACCTTCTTTTTTTTCCTCTATTTTTCTTTTAGTTTTTTTTTTCATTAAGAATTTGTTTCTTTCTCACTCACTGTTGTACAAACACAGTGCAGTAACATCTTGGAACACGGAAACCTTTACTTGTGGCCTTGCAGTGTTGCAACAGACAGATGTTATTTCAATATAAAATAGAATGAAATCCCCATCTATAGGTTCTGAGTGTTCTGGCAGTCATTCTTTTTGCTTTAAAGACAGAACCAAATGCAGTTCAGCCTGGTCATTTTTCCTCTGCTGGCAGTTTTTACTCATATTGGCTTATTGGATCTTCTGACAATCATCTGTGACCCACACATAGATATTTCTATGGGAAAAGGCTCAACTCTGTGCCTCCTACCACTGCATTTTTCTACTGACTGTCCTACGGTGACATCTCTTACTGATGAGCTCTCTGCTATTCGTTCTATCCCCTGGCTGGATAATGAATTATGAGGTAGTTGATGGATTATTCAAATTGTGCTGGTCTGGCATCAAGTGATACCATGCTCCTCCCTCCTTTCTTTTTTATCTTACCATATTCTGCTAATTACTTGCATTAGTGAGAGTAAATCAATTGACTTCCTTGAAAATATAAAGAGTTAAAGAGGTCTTGGGTGGCTGCCTGTAGATAATGTTCCATGTTGAGCAAGATGCAGAACCATGGATATGAAGGAGGTTTCTATAGGTTTGGAAGAAACCCTTCTCCTAGCCGGCATCTGTGAGGCTCTGCCTTTGGCACACTCTTGTAGGATGCCAGTGATTTCAGTAGTCCAAGGGTTGGATGACACCAGCAAGGTGTCTGTATGCCAGTGCAGCTCATGGCTTTGGGATTACCCTGTAATTGTGCTGAAAGGGAACTTTTTTACTCTGTATTTCCACAATATCCTTTGTACACAAAGGCCCTATGCTGCAGTCCAAAATGTTTCAACCTTTCCCACTGGCCTTCAGTTGTGTTCAGGTAAAAGTGAACAAATCCCATTGATACTAAGGAAAGTTTTGCCCTGGTCAGATTCCAGGGCTCAATCCAGTGACATGTGGAGTACAAAACAGAGAGAGGTTAGCATGCGATAACAGGACAACACACGCTTCAACTTTTCAGCAAAGAAGGAGGATCAGGTTGAGGCCACCCTCATTATTTTTCCATCTTTCTAATGAAAGAACAGGTTGGGTGCTAGTATACCTGAATTTGAAAAGCACATCAATGCAATATATTTTCCAATGAGTCTTTTAAATAATATCTGAAGTAAAAACAAGATGGGCACTTTGTAGCATTTTTATTTTAACCAGACTTTCATTTTTAAAAGTTGCAAGACTACAAGCTTGATGAAGCTAATCCTACTGAGCTGGCCAAAGAGACAGAGAGTTATTTTTCCTCAGAAGCACAGTAGAAAATGTGTAACTGTTACATTTCAGTTCAGATGTTTATATCTTTAAATATTTGCAGTGGAAAACTAGATTACAGCCCAAGAATATGTTCTTTCTCAAACTGAAATAAGATGCCTTTTATCAAGGGAGCAGCAAGAGAAAAACTAGATAAATCTCAAAACACAAGACAAGGCACCATTTCGGCAGCAGCGTTTCTGACTGGTCAGATCACCATGTATGAATGTTGAATTTTCTGCCTTGTTCTGTTCCAGAGATTGAAGGCAGCACTGACTCATCATCCTGCCGCCATGTCGAACGGGAATATGAACACCATGGGCCACATGATGGAAATGATGAGCTCGCGACAGGACCAGACACCACACCATCATATGCACTCACATCCTCATCAGCACCAGACACTGCCACCTCATCATTCATACCCACATCAGCACCAGCATCCGGCGCACCATCCTCATCCTCAGCCTCATCACCAGCAGAACCATCCCCACCACCACTCCCACTCGCACCTTCACGCACACCCGGCACACCACCAGACCTCACCGCACCCCCCGCTGCACTCGGGCGGACAAGCACAGGTAGACCTTCATGTCCTGCTGCGTCGCTGAGTTTTGCTGTTTGGTGGAGTTAAAGCCTGATCTCTGTACTGTTTCTCCTTACATGCATGTCTTGTTAGGTACAAGCCCCTCAGGCTGCTTGTAATTGTCTGCTAATGGTGACGGGGATGCTCAAATTTTATTTAGAAAATGGAGTGAAGCAACAACTTGTTTTGCTGCCTAATTTACTAGACATTTGTAATTTCTTACTTTATAAGGAGCTCCAAGGCTTTTCAGTGCTCGGAGCTCTGCAGATTGCCACATATCCTTTTATGGATGAGGTTTATTACAGAGATTGGCATATTACATACGTTGCTTAATGTGCTTGAACCTGAACTTCTCAGGCCAAGATTTAACAAGCTGTATGAGTTCTACCTGCAGAAATACATAACAAAGTCTTTAGTGAAATGAAATGGCACTGGTGTGTGTGTGTGGCTGGGGGTGGGCGTTCAAGATTGGAGATATTAGAGGTAGTTTTAAGGTAAGATACACCATCTTAGAGGAAAAGATTAAATGATCCAGACCCTATGAACAGGACAGACATCTGCATAGCATGAGAGAAAGCCAAGATTAGCTGTGAGTGCAGGCAGCAGTTGGTGCATGTTGTGACAGGAGAAAAAAGAGGGTGAAGCCAATCCAGGGAGAGAGACTTAAACAAAGGCGGCAATTTAGACTTGTATTCATGTGATAGGTCAGTGAAGGTCTCCACTGAATGAGGTGGGCTCAATTTCTGGACCAGGTATATTGGCTTCAGCAATTTGGATAATTCGATATATGAACTGAATGTTTCTTGAACGAATGAGCTCGTGAGCACAAACTTTAGCAGAGTCATTTTTAAGAGGAATTCTATTAATGTCTTAAGATGACAGGCTTCTGCATCAGGATCACACAGGAAAATAAAGCTCTGGGGGCAGTTACTGTAACATGGCAGGTCTGGAGAGCAAAGTTAAGGAAGACAAACAGGCAGTGCAGAATGTGAGGACAAAAAGGAATGCCAGCCATAAGAAGTTCAATCTGTGAAGTATTGTGTTGCTTGCAAATACCTTTCAGACAAGCTCTTAGAAAACATTAAAGAAAATGAGAGTATTTGGCTGATATCCCAGTGTCCCACAACATTAACTATTTACTAACATCTAGCTTTATTACTGCAGAGTCTGCAAGCACATGGGATTTCCCTAAAGTATTTGCTAATGTAAAATGAATTGTCAGCTTTAGAGAAACAGTCTAAGTAAGAGAGCAGCAGACTCCCCTGTGAGAAGGTGTCCAGAGCTTTCCTAAGTTTACTTCAGTTTTTACTTTGTGAATTCAATTATTTTCCCATCTGTTAATGAGTTATTTTCCTTGGAGTTGTTTAAAAACTCCAATAAAAAGACATTACCTCATATCAAAGAAACCAAAAGTAACCTGATTGCTGTATTGGAGCTCCCTGAGAGAGTGAGGATAAAGTTGTGCTTAGCCAACTGAGGACTCCGTGGATGAGATGGGGGAAGTCACTTAACCTTCACTCAGGGGTTGGGAGGATAAACATGTTAATGCAGTTGAGGGCATCAGATCCCATGGTATGGAGCACTGCTGCAAAACATCCACAGCACCACTTTAAGCGGGTGAGCAGAAAACTACCAGGGAAAACAGCCACCAGGGGAAACAAATCTCACAGTTTTAAGGATAAGATCAGTGAGCCAATGGCCCTCCTCTAGACTGACTTGAACAGGGACCTTGACTTTCTCACACAGTTAGGACAGCTTCAGCTTCTTGTGCTTTGTATTCCCTGCTAGCTAGGCACCATAAAAGACTCAGGCAGGCAAGAAGAGATACAGGCACCAGGGCAGGTAGGCTGACTGGCAGCCACAAAGCTGTGTCAGGGTCACCCTGTGTCCCTGTACCATGCAGTCTCTGGAGCTGGGTCTGTGCAGTCAGATAAGCTTTGCCATGCACAGTATGCCACTGGAGGCAACAGACCCCATGAGGGATCAAGGAGGTCTTCACCTTGTCCATGGGTGTAAGTGTCACCAAGGGGATCGGACAGAGGGTGGTGAAGTAGGAATCCCAGGGTCAGTGGCTTCCCCAGGCAGCTGAGCTCTTGCTGTGCATCTGCTCCTCTGGTGCAAAGGCAATAGTGATTTCTGAACAGATGCATCAGAGGGGAGAAGAGAAGGGCTTGCTGAGTAATAACCACATAGTTATTACTTTCAAAGCTCATCCATAGTCCCCATGGTAATGGCCTCTTTGGGGATCAGGTTGCTCCACCAGACGTTAATTTTATGGTGCGATTTACTAATTATTAACCTCCTTATTCTTCTGAGCCAGATTCTTCCATTCCAAACCACCTGCCAAATGACAGCACGGTCCATGCTGCTGTAAGCTGCATACTCCCATGCCGAGACTGTTGTTATTCTACACCGTGCCCTTCTGTAATGTTAGAATTCATTTCATGCTTTTCAGCTACCTTTGATACAGAGGAGTCCAAGGAATTATGCTTTCATAGAATGAGTGAATGGGTATTAGTTTTGTGGTAAATTGCAAAGAACAGAAAGAAATATTGGATCAGGCATAAAAGTAGAAATCACCTTCTGATAGGTACCTTTCTGAGAAGGTGAGATATTTTACCAAGTTCTAGCTATGTTGCCTCAACTACTACAAAAATTATACTATTATTCTACATTGGTCCTCTAAAGATTTCTTTATATCAAACTTGCCAGAGTGATAGCTCAAGCGGAGTAGGGGTTTGAATGCCATTTCATTCTCTTAGCTGTCCTATGTTTGTCTTCATTATGGATATGTGATTGGCATCCTCTAACAAAACCAAAATTAGCCTAAATTTTATATTTATTTTCATTTATATTCATTTTCTTTCTTATGTCCTTGGCAGGGCAGTGAAATCCTGCTAGAGAATGATGCTTAGATGGTTACTAAGATATAGTCTAACATATTTCAGGGTTAAGAGCTATCGAGTAAGAGTCAGTTAATTATCCCACCTGACATTATTAGTGGAATGATGGCAGCCCTTATAATTAATATCTGCCTGAGATGGAGGGAAGATTTTGTTGTTCTGAAAATGCCTCTGACTACCCAGAGACTGCCTGGTACATTCTGAAAACAAAATTACTCACTAGTTGTTCAGGAGAAAATGACCATATGAGAGGAATTTAAAAAATAATTACAATTTTATAGTTACCTTTTGCTGCCTTTGTACCAGACTCCACTGAGAGAGCTAAGAAACAAGTATTTTTAAAGCTGAACGGAAAAGGAGCAAAAAGGGATAAGGAAACATAAATAACAGATCTCTGAAGTCTGGAAAGGTGTTATGTGTGAGAAAATGAAAGGTCTTTGATGAGATGTTGACATTAAGAGGTACTTCTGAGACCTCTGCACTCAGACATACTGCTAAAGAGGCAGCACGCCCGGCCCTGGTGGACAGGGAGCAGCTGGAATCCCTTGGCAGCGATCTCCCGGCAGAAGCCAGGGGATGCTGGTGAGAATGGGGGCTGTGCCCACTGCAGCTACCATGGACCTGGCACTCCAACCCTCAGCGGGGACAGAAGATTGAAGATTTTATCAGCAAACATACAGAGTTCATGCAAGCTGAAATTTTAAAAATCAGTCAGAAAATGTGAGGTGTCTTATTTATTTTTAGAAGATTATTCTTCAAAACTTTTTTTCTGCTCCTGTGAGAGAGAGCGATTCCCTGACAGTGCAACATAAAGCTGGGAATAAATTTGACTTTACGCAAAAAGCGTTATCAGATGCAGAGAATAATTACACATAAAATTGCCATTGTAATTGCCACAAGTCAGCTGGGGGAGGGAGCAAACTATATTATAGACAGAAAAGCCACCTCAACTTCGCAAGACTCAAGACGATAGTATCATTTTAATTGAGACAGACGGAGGTGTTAGGCAAACATGTTAATTGCGGCAACTGAAATTCAGGGCTCAGTCTGACAAAGCACTGAGTACGTCCACTCCCTGGAGTCAAAAGGAAGCACCTTGGAGGTTTGGGCCTTTGCCAGAAAAAGAGGGTTAATTTTGAGTCAACAATTCAAGTTTCCAGACTGTTCCAGACTATGCAGGAGTGGCAGCAGCAATGTGAGCTTAGTGTGAGCAATAGGATCCATGGATTGGGTTCCTAGACACCAAGCAGAGGGAGACAGAGGGTGCCTCCAGAGCCCCATAGCCTGGGTGCCACAGAGAGGCAGGAAAGTAGTCCAAAAACCTATTCCCAGGCAGTCGAACATTAAATCTGGTGCTGGTTCCTGACAGGGACATGGGCATGTTCCATCTGCCCAGGAGTCAGTCATAGCATAGTTTACATGGGGCTGCCCCAACCATGCACCTTCTCTGTAATAGTGTGGGCCACTTACTCTCAGGAGCAGGATCAATACTCCCCTGCACTTGAAAAAGCATAAACACATATTTTTTTCCGTAGTTTTGTAGCAGTGGGCTGGATGTGGTGTGCTTCTACTCTCAAAGCCAGGGATAAATTGAATAAAAAGGAGTACAGCATCCACAGAGGTCAAATGGAAGCTTCTGATAAGAGGAATATCCCTTCTCCACGCAGTGCAGGGATATCAAAACTCAGGTTCAAGCTCCGGTACCTAAATTCTTTCTTTGCCCCTGAGGGGCCGTGAGGTCTGCTGGCCTTGTGCGATCCCAGCCCACAGCTTCCCAGCTCCATGCAGGTGCAAAGAGCTCTGCAGCTCCTGCCTCCAGAGATGGCAAAAGCTGAGGTGAAGATGGTGAAGCTTGGGAAATAGAAATGGCCTAAAATTTTGGAGGCAATTGGGGGTGGGGGAGAGAAAGAGAGACACAGAAATTAGGCCACTACAGTCCTCTGCTTTGATGAAAACACATCCTGAGAGAAACTGGACATTTCAGGTTTTAAACAGGTGGTGGCAAAGAATGCATCTAAGTGAATGTTTTTAAGAACTAACTCAAGGGGGAAAAAAGTGTTCAGAGGATCGTTTAAAAAAAAAATCTCTCCTTTGACCATGGTAAGGATTTGTCAGCAGCTGCTTTCAGTGGCACCTGGTGCAACTTTTGACTTGAGCCTGTTGCAGACCTTGCTGGGGAGCAGGCCAAATGTGTGGGATCTCCCTTCCCATTTCAGCATCCCCCTCTGTAACTTTCCCCCATCACCACCCCCTGCAAAACCTCTTCTTGCCCTGCAGGTTTCGCCAGCGGCACAGCAGATGCAGCCCACGCAGACGATACAGCCACCGCAGCCAACTGGAGGTCGCCGGAGGAGGGTGGTGGACGAAGACCCAGATGAGAGGAGGCGGAAATTTCTGGAAAGGAACCGAGCCGCTGCCACGCGCTGCAGACAGAAGAGGAAGGTCTGGGTGATGTCACTGGAAAAGAAAGCAGAAGAGCTCACCCAGACAAACATGCAGCTTCAGGTGCGAGCCACTGTCTGCGCCCCTGAAGACACAGAGGGGCTCTTTGTGCTTGACTGACGGTGCCTTTGGGGCTGCTAGCGGGAGCTCCTAGCGGGAGCTCAGGCACAATCAGTCTGTTAATCAAGATGTGTGTGCTTCAATTAAAGAAATAATTACATTTTAGCGGGATAAGCCAGGAAAAAGCTGTCTTGGGATTTAGAAGCCTTCACTAGATGGAGTTGTATTTATTTTCTTTCCTTGTCACTGCTTTTTGTGGGGATTTTTTTGAAATGCCATTAACATGACTGCAAAAAATTTCTTCAGAGCAGGGCATGTAGTTAAACCCTCATTCAAAGCCAGTGAGATAGAAGCACAAATAGATCAGTCTATCAGTGAGGAAAATGAACTGGATAGATGAAAACACCATGAATATGATAGCAAAAGCCCTTCTTACAGTGCTGTCCTCCTTATGGTGGGCACAGTACTTCTGCTTCATGCAGAGGTGTGCCTGTGTGCTGCCAAGGGCAGAAAACCATTTGTAGCATGGCACTCCTCCAAAACATCTCCCACAAAACCCAGAGGTGTGAGCAGCACCCAGGCACTGGCTGCAGCTGAGCTGTAGGTGACAGCAGTCCTGCCACCGTACCCCTGAGCACAGCAATATGGCCTTTGACCCCACGGGTCTGCCCCCTGGCCTCATGCAGAGAGCTAGAGTATTTCCCGAGTAGACTGAAACACTGCCTTAAGTATCTCTGGTGTGGGGAAGTTAGTTCATTTTTCAGTTTATGTCACCAAATCTGGAAGCCAGACTGCCTTCAGAGGTTACAGAATAATGTCACTGACAAATGTTAGCATAAACCCAGCACACAAGCACCTGAATGCCTTTTTTCTCAGTTCTTTCAAAGTTATGGAGCAGGTTTTGTGTTCTTGAGTTTAAGCTTTGCAGAGTAGCCTGGTTTAAGCTTTGTTGCTAACCAAAGTCTTTCCTTCTTTTCTAGAACGAGGTTTCCATGCTGAAAAATGAGGTAGCACAGCTGAAACAGTTATTGTTAACACATAAAGACTGTCCGATAACAGCTATGCAGAAAGAATCACAAGGATATCTAAGTAAGTAGCTGGTATGTTTGCGCTGTCTCCACACTCCTCACTGGAAAGCAAACCTTCCAATTCTTCCCTCCAGAACCCTTTCTTGGTCATATTATCACTTGAACCTGTCTTCTCAAACATCATCCAAGCCATCCAATCTCCTGCCCTTACTTATCCAGCCCCGCTCAAAACCAAAAAAGCCCCGGTTTGCATCCCACACAGCAGAGCTAGTCTTCCCCACCCCTCCTTTCGGCAAGGAGATGCACACGGATGGACACTCACTCCCCTGTGGAGGATCCTGCTTGAACTCACAGCTCCAAACCTGCAAGAGTCCTCCTGGGCACGGCGCTGCCAGAACCTTAAAATAACTCTCAAAAGGAAAGTTAAAAAGGAAAACATTACAGTCCCCTCCAGCGAAAATGGTACTGTGCTCTGACAGTGGCACAGACCAGGCCTGGCGCAGGTTTTCAAGGTTTGTTAACTCTTTTTTAACTCTTATCTTTCTTTTTTTTTTTCTTTTTTTTTTTTTTTCCAAAAAATTCTCAGCTAACGGAGACATTGCATCAATTCTTTCTAGTTGGTGCATTTTGTGAGTGTAGTAATTTAGGGACAAATTCTCTGTTTCGCTCTAGAATGGTTCAGAAGAGCCTCACGGCTTACCAGATTGTGACATTGTCTTAAAATAGAGCCCATTTCTCTCCTCTGCATCACTATGCATCTGTCTCTTTAACAGTACTCAAGGAAAAAATACATAATTGCTTTACATGCCTATCAGCTGTTGCTCGAATTAGATTTTCTGTGCTGCAGTGCACTGCACTCTAATTTTGATTCCTGCTGGAATAAAGCATTTAAGCATCCCAACTGATTTTAAAGACCTTAAGATATCAGACTTTTTATCCCAACATTAGTTTCAGTCATTAAGGTCTTGGACTTTTTTCAAGGTCTCAGCTCCTGAAGTCAGGTTGATATCAGAGAAGCTGGCTTGAAAAAAATTGTGAGAACAAAAACAATCTTAAAACAGAGAGTGTTGGATAACTGTAATTATATTTTGAAATCCTGGGACTTGTGCATGATTCAGGTCATCAGTATTTCCAAGAGTATCACCCAGCCTAGCCTTTTTACTAGGATGGAAAAATGAACATGTGTTGTCTCTGTGCCCTCATTCCCTTCCCAGGTCCTGAGAGCAGTCCTCCTGCAAGCCCGGTCCCAGCTTGCTCCCAGCAGCAAGTCATCCAGCACAACACCATAACGACCTCCTCTTCTGTCAGCGACGTCGTGGGAAGCTCCACTCTCACCCAGCTCGCCAGCCACAGAACAGACATCAACCCCATCCTTTAAAAGTGGTTGATCAGAAACTGCTGGGGGAGTGTGGTAGCGTATCAAAGCGTCCTCTCTGCTAAGGACATTTGCAACCGTAACTCAAGCCTGGAAGATTCCTCAGTCCTTGAAAGACTCTGACTATTCATTTTTATAGTTATTAAAATGTCTTTTATACTTAGTTACATAAAAGGGAGTTACGCAATTAATATGCTATCAGCTTGAGAAATGCTTTGGTGCTTTCTCCATTTTTTTGGTACCAGTTACTTGTTTATAAACCTAACTGTTTCTGTACATAGTCATGTTTCCTTCTCACCAGTTTAGCCTGCAGCCTCAGAAATACAAAGTTGTGTTAAACTGCAGCTTGTTAGCCAATGTGAGGCATGAAAAGTATTAAACAGAGTCAAACATAGGTAACTAGCAGTAATTAGGCTATAAATATAGAGCGAGGGCATCTGCTGACAGCATAATAAAAAAGAGTTAGCGTTGTGCTATCAGCAGACCGCGTCTTGCATTCAGAGCCTCTTTCAGAGCAGTTATATAGGATGTGGCTTCAGGAAAAAATCAAGCCCAAATAGCGTGCTCTTTTGTCTAGCCCTCCCCCTTCTCCACTCTCCCCTACTCTGGCTTTTTTCTTCTACAGTTATTCTCACACCTTCCTTTTCCCTTCCCTTTTCATTTCCCAGCTTTTTTTTGGTTTTGTTTTTGTTTTTTTCCATTCCAAGGCTTTCTCGCTTCCCTCTTTTTCTCGAAGAATGGTAATGAACAAGCAAAAACTTCAAGCCCACCTAAAAAGTGTTGGCACGGCTGCTGCTTTCACTAGCTCTTCACCCACAGTTGGGCTGCACCAAGCATGTGGCTTTTAAAAAATACAAATGCTCCTGATTTAGTGTTTTTAATAAATAGGGAAAGGCGAAAACAGCGCAGCTGCAGGTGAAGCAGGATGGTGAGCCAGCTGTGTTGATGCTAGCAGCCCTGTAAGGTTCTGTGGTGCAGTAGAGGCATAGCGAGCAACACCTGAGAGTCACAGAAAGTTTTTGCACTGCCAGTCATTAATGTAGGAAAATCCATGTAGTATAAAATAATTCGGAAAAGTTCTGTTCCCTAACCTGGTTGCGTTGTTCTAGCAAAGAAAGCTAACAGCCTCAGGCTTCATGGGCTATAAATGAGAAATAAATCAGTGTAATGGTTCTGACCAGTTGGAAAAATGCCATTTTTAATTCCCAGGGAAAGACCTGCTTTCTGCAGGCATTCTTTTAAAGGTTCACAGACTGATCCCAAGCTGGCAGACAGCAGTGTAGCTTCACAGACTTTAATGGCACTTAACACTCGTTTACCACGGGTAAGGAATTGTTCTTTAGGATGCTAAATAATTTTTAGAAGGCATGCAGCGGCTAGAAAATGCTGCAAGAATGCCAAGTCTCACACTTGGGATAAAATACAGTCCTGCAAAGAGGGTCTGGAAAAGAGCCTTATGCCACAATTAAGGTTTTTGTTTGGACTCTGAGCCTGCCCCTCAGCACAACTGATTTGCATCCCTGAGTGGTCCCAGTGATTGATGGGAAAATCAGACAGAGATGATGCCAGTTAATTATGCTTCCTTGCTGTATATTGGGACCTGATTTTGCTCTCAAATCCGTCAGCGGCAAAACCTCCCGCTGCTTGCCCAAGGAGCAGGCTCCGAGCTGGTGAAAAATGTTCAAACATTTTGAGCTGCATCTTCAATAGCAAAATTCACATTATTCCCAGAAAATGCTCTA
Organism: Struthidea cinerea; assembly: GCA_013397865.1. Lineage (NCBI taxonomy): Eukaryota > Metazoa > Chordata > Aves > Passeriformes > Corcoracidae > Struthidea > Struthidea cinerea. Next base: position 788,218 of record VZTI01003262.1, read on the forward strand.
GCCCCGAACACACTTTGTTCTGCAGCAAAGCTCTCTTCCTCAAAGACTGTGTCTTTGGTCTTTAGAGGAGTTGTGGATTATAAAAGGTTGGGTCTTCTCCATGAGGGAGGAAGAGTGAAACAACTGAAGTGTGAGGAGGCACTGAAAGGAGCAGGGCCTGTCTGGAAGGGAAAGCAAATTTCTGAGCATCATTCATTGCCGATTTAGTTCTTATCTTGGTGACTAACTTTTTATCAGTATTCTTTTCTTTAACAGCTCGCTTTCCATTTATGCAGATACATTCAAAAGAAGATTTTTAATGTACAGTGTAAATCTTGACTTGATTATATAGTCTAAGAACCAAAAAAAAATTATGAAAAAATACAAATGTAAAGGATTTTCTATTATATTTTAGACAAACATATACTTTTAAAGTGTTTTAAATACTGAATCTATAATTTTTTTTAATCTCCAGTTGTAATAGCTAAATGGTTTTGCTTCATCACAGCTCCCAAGGGAACTTTTTTCAAATACGCAGTCGAGAAAAATGTTCCAGCTGAGTATCCACTATATAAAAAACCCAAATAAGCATTTCCTCTACGTCTGAATTTCATCATTCACCATCAAAAAGGAAATGCCATTTCAGGGTTAATTTTAAAAACTTTCCCTCTATATGGGTAGCACTTAAATACATTAAAAAATAAAAATCAAAGTTGTTGGTAATATTAGAATACCCAGTTGAGCTACACTGCACTAGAATTACGGTTTAGCTTCATTTTATTCAGTCTCCTCAATTAAAATATTTAGCTGTTAAAATGAAAGCCTCTACATTAAAAAGAAAAAAAAAAAAAGGAAAAAATACAAAAACCTTGCCTAAGTTTTGTTAAATTCAGCAACTTGACAGTTTGACTGATGTGTATTATATATAGCTCAATTATTTCTTTTTTTAATGCTAACTAGGCAAGCCAACCACACATGTTGGCCTAAATGTGTAATTACAATGAAATGTCTCCTCTCTATACTATTGGCCTTTAGGTATAATCCTTGCTAGTGATGTGGAAATAAGTAAAGGATGAAAAGCTATTTGCTATTGCTTCTTGTAACTCTGTCGCAGGTTCACAGGCCAAGACAACATGCAGCATATTTATATCGGCTGTATCATCGGGAAAAGGACCAACCGTACCAGGCACCTTATATTATTCATCAGATTTGCTTCCATATTAAAATGCTCTTGTTTTCCAGGGGAGTGATCCTGCAGCCTTTCCTCAAGCTGCTGGTCCAACTGGGCACTGGAGGCTGCCTGAGCAAGGGCTACGGGAGAAGTCCCAGCCCTCTGTCTCCAGGACGTCCCTCTCCCATGTGGTCAGTGGCAGCAGCCTCTTCCTAAGCACGTCACTCTAAATGCACTTCCTAGGCTCTTTCCACCAAGGAGGAATCCTGCTACAAGCTACTTCTGGAGACTGCTCCACTTTCCTCTTGCCCTGCCAATCCAGCCTGTTGCCAGGCTCACCAGGCTCTGTGCCCTATCCCACTGCCAGCGAAGGACAACTCAGATCACTTCCGTCATCCACTCTCCAGGGCACTCGCCGGGTGGTGAGCCTTGGCCAGTGCCTTGCTCAGGAGGAGGTGTTACCATAGGTAGCATCTCTTGTGTGTGACGTTGGAAGCAGGTTGGAAATCTCAGCCACGGACAACTGCAATACTTTGATCAGAAAGAAATGATGCTGCAATCCAGCTCCAGCACCCCCAGCCCCCCTTCCCCAAGTCAATTTATGCAAGCCATATTCATAACGCTGCCTGTGGGAGACAAGTAGTTTGTGTGCTATCATGGTGTGTTTCATAAGGACAACGATGATGATGATGATGATTTATGGAGAATTTCACGCTGTTGGGAGTTAATTCCTGCTATGAAGCTAAATGTCTGCTGCCCATATTCTGAATAGTGGAAAGTCAATGGTTCAGTGCCTCAGTGCGTGTGGATTTAGTGTTACTGACTCAGTCCTGTTAACTAACAAGCCAGCTGTAATTGCTGTTAAATGCCCAACTTTTGAGGATTCGTATTTTTTTAAGCAACAATATTTAGTGTTGAAAACTAGCCTTTTAGTTTAGGCAAAATGTGCTTTTTAGCAGCTAATACCTTTTTTAAAAAAAAGCGTATAGAGTGAATTTATGAAAACTCATGAGGACCAAAGCAATTTTAAAACAGGAATCTATTAATTTAGTATTCACATAGAATTTTATAAAGTATTTATTAATAAATGTTATTTTAACACATTCCATTTGAACAGTATTCTTGTACAGAATCTGTTTGTTATTTTTTTTTAAAGTTACAATATTAGTTTTGCAATAAATTACTCTAGGTGTGTGTGCATCCTAATCTTTCAGGGTCTCAAGCAGAAGTTATCCATCTAAGATGGAAAAGCTTGCTGAGGTCAGTTGTACAGAAATTCCTAGAATTTTCCTTAAAGCAGCATCTGCTTTTTTTTTTCCTTATTTTCTTTTTTTTTTTTTTTGGAACAATGAAACAAATTATAAACCTTCAGTTGTTTCCTATGTATTGGAAAATGTGCTTTCTTATTTTAGAAAGCATGAGTCAACATATAACTGGAAAGCCTGTCTTTTTTTTTTCCTGCTTTTTTTCTTTAAGGCTGATTTTATACATCACAGAAGATCTAACTCCATCCTCATTTCTTGTCTAATATCACATAGTGAGTTGCACTATACTGCCTTATCATTGCCTCTTCAGTCCTCTTACTAAGCAGTGTTCCTTAGATTTAGACCATTGAAGCTCCATTATACATCAGAGAAAATTACTGGAGGGGGAAGAAGAGAAAAAAATTGATCTGTAGACATAAAACCTAAACTGTGCCTATAAAACAAAACCAGTTACACCTAATTAGTATCTTATTTCTACATTTCAATTATTTATATTCTTTTAAAATTGCACTTTAGCTCTTGCTCTCTTTCTTGCTCTCCCTTGTTGAATCATTTATAAATACTCTTGTAAAAGTTTTGCACCAGATACATTTATATGCTTTCACTGGTGGCATATCTACAACTTGTCTCTCACACCTGCCCGAGCGGAGAAGCTGAGACCAGACAGTTTGCAGTGTGACTTAGACTTTACACCCTCTTCATGACAGCATATAAATGTTTTATTATGCAATGTGTGTGATGTGAGGCGGCATCTAAGCTACATTTATAATCTCTCATCCCAAGAACCAAAGTGTCCTGTATATCGTAAGGTCAGGAGACTGGCTCTGTTGTGCATTGTGATGCACTTTGACTGTTGTCCAGCTCACAGTAGCTGCAAAGCTGCAGTGATAACAGTGGCCATACTATGTATTAGAGTTCTGAATCAATAAAATATGTTGCCTTATAACTTGACTAGGGACAGCACCTTTAAAAAAAAAAACAAGAAAAGAGACAAAAAACTTCTAAAGACAAACAAAAGCAATAAAATCTCAAGTGATTTGAACACCCAAAACCAAAAAAGGTTCAATTTTTCAACATCTGAAATGATCATCTTACTGCAAAGATAAAAGAGACTGTTTACATCCATAACCTCTTTTTGTTTTTTTTTTTTTCCAGAGCTTACAGTTATCTCAGTTTTATCAGTGGCTTTACACTTAAGAGCTAAATTGCACACCATTATTGGTTTTCCATAGCTTTCAAAACGACTTTATAGCAAGTCCTAAACTGCACGAGGCCAAAAATGTCAGTGTTCACACACACTCAGAGACAAGATTGATTCTCTAAGTGGAAATCTGATCCTTTCCCAGGCTCTCCTTGGACAGGAATCAATAACTGCAACTCGCTATATTTAGACAAACGTGTGATACCTGGGATTCAGGATCTCCGGTTCTACATTTATGCAAGTTAAATGTTAGTATTGCTGTTTCACCTGGTGGAACTGTTCACAAAGCCCATGGTCAGAGCCTGCCATGTGATGCCGTGAGGGTCTTAGACCCAAATATCTTTCTTGACTAAAAATCTGTGTGACAGCCTTCTGAATGAAGACTGAAAGCTCCTTCCGGCTTTGCAGAAACTGCAGCAGTGTCCTGGAGCAAGGGAGATGGGAGGATTGATTGGGCATTTCAAGGGAAATGTTTTCCTTGCTGGAATCTAGGAAATTTCAGAGAAATATTTTCCCCACCCCACAGAGCTGAGATTGCAAGGAGTTCCCTGACAGAGATCACCTTTAGCATGCTTCCACAAGACAAACTACTTTGCACGAAAGGTGTATTCGCTCTTCTGAGTAAGAACAATTGCCACTGAGAGTTTTGCCAAGGACTTTATCATTGGGATCCAAGTGTTTCCCAGCCCATGGCCGTGAGCTCTGTATCCCTCCTCTGTAGCAGCTCTCTTCAAACACTGGGTAGCACTCATCAGTGAACATTGCTTCTTTGGACTATTGCCATTGTCCGGGTTTTAAGGAACTTTTAGCACTGCTTGGAGTAAGCCTAAACTATCGAAGTTTATATATAAATATATATATAGATATATAATATTAAAAAAAGGTGCTGTCACAGTAAGTTTTGGGCTTGAGGTTGTTTGTATTGTATGCAAAGGTTTTGTGTTTGTATGTCTGTTTGTTTTATTATGTAAAGCAACCACCTTCCTTACTGGAGGGAGATACTTTTTTTTTGGTACATAAATGTAAATACTTGCTGCAGCATTTAATATGTTTAATTTTATGTTAAGCTTTTTGTTGCATTGTGAACCCATTATTGTTACAAATGGACAATGAGTTCATTGAGACTGTTCAACTAGGTCAGATTTTTACATCTCTTTCTAGCTAGAAGAGAAAGGAATTTTGTGCATTTGTACAAATGTTAATAATATCACTGCAATTCCAATATAATAAAGCACTCAAATACAAATAAATCCAGTAGTTTGTCTGTATCAATACTCCAGACATTTCACCATACGGACAACTCCTGCAATTAAACCAAGCTACTCTTCACTGATTTCTGTTGTGACCTACGACCCCTCATCTCCCTCCCGACTGGAGGAGGAGCACGGTGCAGGGCACACTCCTGCCTGGTGGCAGGAGCAAGGCGCTGTGCAGACCTTACGGCTCACCACTGTCCTCCGACAGCCGAGGTGATTTGGTAAGAACAAGTTGTCTGAACTTCTTCCAGGCACGGAGGCTGCAAAGCCTCAAACAAAAAGACTTACGTGGTGGAGCCTGACATGAGGCCTCCGCATAAGGATGAGACAAGCTGTTACTTTACTTTTCCTTGCAGCTGGAGTGTGCTTGTATCAAAATACACTCCATGCTTGTTATCCCGCCAACCTCTCCTCTTGCCAAAAGCTGCCTGGAAATGGATTTCCTGCTGGGCTAATTAGCTCTAATTGTGATGCCCCTGTTATCTTGCCAACCTCATTTCTCACTATAAATTGGTCCAATACAGACCTTGGCACAATAATGAGTAAACTGTAATCTAAAGTTAGTCAGGATGAACCCATCTCTCCAGTGGGCATTGGATTAGCTGTAGATTAATGCAACTTGATGTCCTGCTGGCAGTCCCAGAGCGAGGGCCTGACCCAAGCGGTGCAGCCTCAGTGACAAGGACCAGCCCGCCTGCAAGCGCTCTGTGTCGGTGTCACGCTGCAGGATATCGGCCCCATGCGGTGTGACTGTGCTGCTCCCTTGGGGGCCCTGGCACAGGCACAGCTTCTGCTGCTCTCCCCCCTGGTTTTTAAAAGGCTAAATCTGGCCAAGAGCATTCACCCTCCTAAAATGGGTAGGAAAAAGGCAGAGCCATGCCCCTGTTCCCATTCTCCCCTTGTAAAAGCTGGAAGATGGGGCAGTGGATGCACATGGCTCCCTCTTTAAGGGGGTACAGCAGATGTTTTCCTCAAACATCAAGGCATGCTATTAGCTGGATCCTTTTCCAAGGTCATATACTCCTGCACTGCCTTTAAAGCAGGGGTGTCATGCCACTGCTTAACGTGTATTTATACAGCAGGGCTCTTGCTCTGGGGCCAAATACTGAGACAGGATCATCATATCTGTAAAAATAGGTGCCTCTCATGAAGATATATCACAGGATAACTTTATTGTCCACATAGTTATATTTACATCTGACAGTATGAGCTAAGCAAGATGTATTCAGGCAGAGATAACACTGCCCTTTACAGCTGATTCATGGTTTCCCAAACCTGATCGTAGTATTTGTTCCTCTTCCAAGCAGTCCACTGATACTAATGCTCTCTCCAGGCTGCTCTGGACATCATAACAAAGTTATTATTAGCAAGAAAATGAATCTATGTGAGCACACGCTCTTTTTCTTCTCCGTTGCAGGGATGCAGCCAGAACTAGACTAAGCTGAGGACGCCCTGCATCACCAAGAAGGTTGCCCCACCTTATACTAGTAAGAGCAGTGGTACAGAGAGAGACTCCTTCCCTCTGCCACACCAGCCTCTTGTGCTTTGCTGGACCCACTTTGCTCCTCAACGTGTCCCAGCTTTTTCCTGAACGCAGGCTGCAGCCTCAGCTACGTGCTATAAGGGCACTCAAAACTAATGGCAGTGTAGCACAGTGTTCAAGTAGGGATGATAAGCAAGCACAGAGGACACCGTAGGTACTCAAGGGCATTGGCAAAAATCAGGCAGCATAACAGAGCAACATCAGCAATTTGGAGAAAGCAAACACCTCCCTAAAAAAGGTGCGTGGAGCTAGGGGAGGGTGGAGAACCCCCATGAGCCCAGATGTTAACAGACACAAGAGCTGAGACGCTGGAATTGAACTAGTGCTCGAAAAACCCTTCAGCAGGAGGATGGAAAAACAGGCAGACATGAGTGCTTTTTTGTTAGTTTTCAAGTGTTTTTTAAAAATTACTGGGATAGAGGGAACACTGGACATGCAAGGATGCAAAGCTCTCCACTATCACACTATTACTATCTCAGCATAAAAGAGACAATACATGTCCGACCTCCTCTTGGGGAATCTCCCCACACGCAGCCTTTGGGGACAGCCTCAGAAATTACGTGGCTGGTTAGGTCCCCTCATTAGAAACACTTTCTACCCATGGCTCTAGCAAAGACTTGCAGGACAGACCTACCTCTCAGCTTTCCCTGCCCACCTAGAGTCAGCACTGTCTAGATGGAGGCAGGCAATGGATGGTTTAGAGGGAAAACCAGTTTTCTTCTCCACAATAGCTACTGGCTGCTGAGGCCCCACTACAGGAGACTCCAGCTCTGGGACTACCCCCAGAATTAACCTGTTACACCCACTTTCTTCACACTTTACTTTACTCACAGGCATTTGGACGCTTGTCCATGGGGAATAGGCACAAGATAAATCACAAAATTTATTGAGAACTTTTTTCTAGGGAGTCAAAAATTTAATCAAGCATCAGAAAGGAGGGATCAAAGTTAAAACAGGACCACCACTACCATTTAGGTCAGAGCCAACAACTGAGGGTCTGGGACTATTTGCTCAATTCTTTGGTCTGCTGTGCTATTGCAATTGCCCTAACTTTTTTTTTGCCTCCGATCTGCTGTGCTGCAACAGGAACGTTTGTTTTAGTGGCTCTAAGAAGGGCATTAGTGCTGCCATGGGCTTAAAACTCTCTTTCTGCAGCATTCTTGAGTACTATTTTTCCTCCAGCCTGCTCTATTCTCCAGCAATACAATGCCACAGTATGAGAATGACCCAGCGAAGCTGATAAAATATTTAAGACGCGTGTTCTGATTGTGTTAGGTAAGCAAATACCACAAGAGCCCGACCATTAGTGAACCTGATCAGTCCATTCCCCCAGGACCTGCCAGCAGAGCAAGCCAGAGCAGTCTGAACTAGAAGCAATGAGGCAGCTGCCTTTCCCAGAAGAGAGGGAAGCTTGAAGGTGTATTTTGCAGAGTTGAGGAATTTGCAACCTGTGGGTCCTGCTCTAAAAGCAACTAATAAAGACATATAGGTACATGGATAGGCAGGCATAGGTTCTATAGATACATATAGACGATACAGATGTATAGATGCAGACAGCAGAGATATGTGCCTGTGTTGTGTGTGTATACAGCAGGTCAGCAGGTGTTTTCACAGGGCATTGCATTCAGCTGACAGCAAGTCAACTTAAAAGAAAGAAAAATATTTGACATAACTGGCCAGTTCATGTAGGAAATTGAGTTGAGAAAAAATAAATAAAGGCAGAAACCGATTAGTTTAAATTTGGGGCCCTCTGGATTATAATGGATCCCATAGGAAGACAGGAGGCTTTGTTTGGAAGGACTCTATATCCTCGTTGCACTTTCCCTTCTGTTTCACTAATCGTTTTCATTCTGTGTTATATGCTGGGTGAGCCAATTCCAGCTTAGTAGAAGGTTTTCTTAGCTTCAAGAAGCTGTGCTACAAAGGCAACACGTAGCCATGGATAAGACAAAGGAACTGTCTGCACTGGGACACGGCTGTGGACTCCGGTTACGCAGGGTTGTGTAGGCTATCACAACACCAGCCGTTGTTTTGGCTTGGGATTTTTGTTGTTGGTGTTTTGCTGTAGCTGCTCCCTGTACTTTGATGTATATGGTAAATTGTCAGAATTAAAGTTAAAGCCTGGCAGTTTTCACAAGCTGGATGGGGAGGATGAGGAAGTGGTAGTTTTGCTACCAGTGTCCTGCTGCAATGGTGGCTGCCTTTACAGGCAAGGTTGTATCATTCAGATAGAGTAAGTGAACCTGCACTGACCGACATCCCATTGGTGCCTAATTCCTGCAATCCTAAACTCATCCCCTAGGGACTGAGGGACTATCAGCCCTCTGCGAAGGTGTTTCTGCTACCTCTTTGCGGTAGTAATGTGTGGGATGAGGTGAAGGGCCTGGGGGGACACCCACAGCCCCACATTTCCACAGCAATACAATGTGGTAACATCCTGGCCACGCTGGCAGCAAGGTTTGCAGGGCTCCCACCGCACTGACCCACTTGGCACCGGCACTGCAGGTGACTCCTCCCACTACACTGCAAAAGCTGAGCTAAACCAATGTCCTGCCATTAGCCTGACTGTGCCTCAAGCCAATCTGACTGACTAAAACTAGGGGAAAATGCAGTGGAAAAGTATTTATCATGTTGCCAGTGTAGCTAACTGGTGTGGCAAACCATGCAGCTCACTGTGTGCAGAGCCTGGCGAGGGAGGCTGTGTGGGCAGAGAGTGAGCAGAGAACAGGGAAGGTGGTAGGAAGATGGCTAAAATTTTTGTGAGTTGCTGCATGGCGAAGCTGTACTCCTAGGCTGTGCCCAGGGCACCAGACAGAAACTCAAGTGAGATGGTGTCTGCATCTTGTGCCATTAGTGGAAGTGGTTCTGCCCTGTTGTCCCTGTGACATTTACCCACCTGAATGCACTTCTGGTGTGTCCTTCCCCTCCAAAGTCCGTGAAGCCAGAAGTAGCTTTAAAACATGACCTGCTCTCTGCCTTTAAAGAGTCAGCAATCCTCACTCTGCAGGGACAGGGAAACCCAAGCTACTGATTACGATGTGCTTTTAAATTATATTTACAGTGGATTTCCAGAGCAGAACTCACATTTTTAATTGCTTAGAAAGATCTTCATGCATATCTCCATGAGGGCAATTTCCTCGGACATGTTATGCTGTGTGTACAGGAGAATTGTACAAAGATCCTTTTTTGCAGCAGCAAAAAGAGGTACCATCTTGATTTGCTCACAAAAACATTTCTGCTTTCCTTGAAAGTCCGTGCTGAGCAAGGGGAGCATGCAGGGCTGAGCCATGTCAAGGGACAGTGCCACACAAGGAGCCATGACATCCACACCCCTGGCACACACAGCCTGTTTCTGGGACAGGATGAGAAAGGCCTGTTTTTCCCAATCAGAAATTAAGACCCTTTGGCTTGCTGAAGCCATGGAAGAAGTCGGGAACAAGGCAGTCCCTTTTTCCAGGAAAAATCTACTTCTAACGTGGTATGAGAGCAGTAGGAACTCATCAGAGCTGCAAAGCAGAGCTCCATCACTGCTGCTGGGCTAATCAGAGCCAGCAGCTGGGAGGGAAAGCCAAGGACAGCTTTTAAATGCACACGGCGGAGAGAGGAATGAAAAATATTAATTTTAAATGGATCGACACTGGCCTTGGAACTAGGCAGGCAAACATCCAAACCTGTCAGGAGGGAGTAATGAGGGCTTTTAAATTAGATGTGATCACCTATCTGCGGCTGTACAGAGTGTTTGCTGTGTATTCCCCATACCTTAGGGAGAACCCCAGACATGTGAGGTTACAAGTGGGCTGTCTGTCTATGGGCTCTTTCATCTGAAAGTTTCAAGTGCTTCTCGGGCTTTAATTTAGTGCCTTAATTACCCAGGGATTTAGGTAAATATAATTGTCTTCATTTTTCCCAGCAGTACACATAGAGGAATAGACTGACAGAGAAAGCAGAAAGTGTGAGCACTCCCCCCACTTTCCTACCCCCCTTTTCCTGCTCTTGCCAACAGCCCGTACATCAGGGCCCTGCCAGGAGACTGCGGGCAGGCAAAGCTTTACCTGCTGAAGGCATATCCATGCAGTCCTCCCTACGAACTGTAATCCTTGCCCTGAAGGAGAAATGAGCTGTTTTGCTTTCCATTTGTCTTCTTCAAAGCTCTGGCCAAGCTCGTCCTCATTAGGAGGCCATTAAAACACCGATGTTCTTCACATTACGATTTCCTCTTGGATTAGATGGGAAGATTTTTATATGCTATAAAAAGATTCTCCGGTTCTGACATCTCCTTTTTTATTTGCCCAGACCAAAAGCTTGCAAGCTACAGGAATGGGAAACCATACCAGCACTCAAATAAAATGCCACAATCATCCACAGAGGCGAGGGGAAAGCCCTACAGTCTCATTAGCCAAACTTGCACATGGTTCTAATCAAATGGGTGGGAGGGAGACATTCCCTTGGCCACGGATACCAACGATTTTTTCCTTAGGTTCCAATTCTGTAACTCTTATTCATCCGAAGATAAACGGGCTTTTCAGGCAGGGAAAGAGGGCTTTGGGACCAGGCTCTAAGGCTTTTCATGTATTCATGAAGTTGTCACTTGCCTTTTACATTCAAATTCTGATGGGTCAGACTTCCTAGACGGTGTCTTTCAACACCTAATAACTCACCCAGCAAGCTCCAGTGCTAATACAGACGTCTTCTTATCAAGCTTGAGACTGAGGGGTTTGAGGATTATTTTAAAGACACTTTTTGGATTTATACGGAATCCTTCACAAGGATTATTTATGTGGCATTTCTTTCCCATTACACAGTTGAAAACATCACCTGTTTTAGCAGGAGATTTCTGGGGTGAGTGCAGAAATATTTTGAGGAATTTGGTCATCGCCATTTGCTAATGGAAAATCTAGTAACCGAAGCAGTTTTTTTAAAACCACAATAAATTTTATATTTGTTACTGCTGGATTCCCATTAAATGCATTAATTACAGGAATGTTTAATGAAGCAAGTAAAAAAAACAACCTCCATTATGTATAGAGCACTGTGAAAAACAAAGTATTCAGCAGCGTACGCTCTTATATACTCTTAATAAAAGACCTTACCTTAAGGTAAAAAGCCAATAAAATATGCTATAATGTGCTATGGGACCCACCATTGATTTACAATACATTTACTCCTTTAGCACTAAGCAAGTTTTGCACAATACACAGCCACCTTTTATATATTTATATGTACAACCCGTTTTCTTCTCACAAAGATTTATTGAATTTCCCCAGAGCATATTCATTTTCTAAAAAGTTCTTTGTTTTGCTCTATATTCGTTGTAATAAAAGCAACAATCTTCTTCCTGATTGACACCCACAATATTAAAATTACAAAAAAAATGAGAGCCGATATCGTAACACTTTATATGGAAATATTACTCTGTAGGCTGTGTGAGACTAAATGCAAACCGAGTTTTGCTAATATCTGTTTTTTTGCAAAACTGCAGCATGTTGGGCGAGGTCTAGAAATACACGGCAAAATTATTGTGAAGTCCCTTTTTCTAATTCCTTCAAGGAACTATAAATGAGTAATTTTAAAAATAAGTTCATACACCTTCTGTTCCCCCAAATTTAAAAGAAGAACATGTAAGTCTCATAGCAGCAAGTTCAATATAACTGCTGAGAAAGTTAAATTATGCATAACATAACGAACATGGGTTGAAATCCTTGATGAAATTAGGAGGATTCTCTGAGATGCACTTGCCAATCCTTTGCATGTCATCAAAGACTATTTTTTCAAGCACGATGTAATGTCTCATGATATAATGGAACAGTTGTCGGTGTTCCCTATTAGTCACACTGATTATTATGGTTGGCAGAGGGTCCTCTCTGCGTTCCTTCCTTAGAGGTGCATTTGCTCTCCGATGCCCATTCAGTCCACTATAAAATTCAGTCCTCTGGTTTTAAAAGGGCCCCCTTCTGCCTCACCTGGAATAATGGGAGGGGAACGTGCAAGGCGCTCGCCCTGCAAAGGCGCGCAGACCCGCCGAGGGCCCGTCCTGCCGCGTTCCGCAGGGTTTGCCCCGTGCGCACCGACACGTAACAGAGTCGTGGCCTAGGGCAGACGCCCGTGCAAGAGGCTTTGAGGGGAAAATGCCTCTCTGCTTGCCTTGCCCAGCTGAGGAAGGTCAGCTTTGCTGAGAGCAAGCGTCGCCCTGTTTGCCAACACCTGTGGGGCAGCCGAGCTGGGCCGAGATGCTTCTCTGCCTTACACAAATCCTCCAGCTCCCGCACGGACACTGCCGAGGCCGCTGCCCCCCGTTCCCAAGGGCCGGGGCTGGCGGTGAAGTGTGAGCACTCACTGCACAGCCCCGCTCGCTCACCCCCTCACCTGCGGCCACCCCAGCCCGGCGGGCACCAGCCCCGCTCCCACCCGCGCCAGGCGGGCCGGTGGCCGAGGGCGAACCCGGAGAGGCCCCAGGTTCTGCACCATCTCTGGAAGGTGCGTTTGCCCGGCCAGGTGGCCCAGGCCCTGCCGCACGGGCCCTGCACAGACGGGGCATCTCACGGGCCCAAACCCGCGCTACCCGGGACGGGCCGCGGGCAGCTGCGGCACGGCCGGGCGGGGGACGCTGGGCGCACCGGGACACAGACATAATGCGGCTCGGCTCGGCTCGGCNGTCCCCAGGTTCTGCACCATCTCCGGAAGGTGCGTTTGCCCGGCCGGGTGGCCCAGGCCCCGCCGCACGGGCCCTGCACAGACGGGGCATCTCACGGGCCCAACCCCGCGCTACCCGGGACGGGCCGCGGGCAGCTGCGGCACGGCCGGGCGGGGGACGCTGGGCGCACCGGGACACAGACATAATGCGGCTCGGCTCGGCTCGGCACGGCACGGCGCGGCTCATTTCGCTCGGCTCGTGTCGGCGCGTTCCCGGTGCGGCCGTGCCCCCCTGTGGCGCGGCCGGGAAGCTCAGGCGGCCGCCGCGCTGGTCCCCGCTCAGCCCGGCCGCGGCCCCGGTACCGCGGCGAGGGCCGGGCCGGACTGGCTCCGGGGCGCGGGCCGCTGTCAGCACTGCTGGTGCTGCTGCTTTTCTTTCCTGTCCTGGCACCGGTAGCTACGGGGCAAACTGTCCCCGTGAACTGATCCGACGAACAACTAATTAATCGAACCCCAGCAAAGGCAAAAGTTATTAAAAGGTCTGGAATTGTTTCCTCCCCGCGTCGGTCAGCGCCGTGGCTGCGTGGTCGCTGGGTTTAATGAGAGAAAGAGACAGTGCAGTGCGCTTTTTGCCGGAACAGGACAGAAGTTCATCACTTTGGTGGCAGACCCACAGGACACCAGGGTAACAACAACAGGGAAATGCTGCCCTGACCCACGGAATGGCTCTTCTTTCTCACGGCTGCTCTTCTGTCTGGGGCAGGGCACTGAGGAGCTCCATGGGTTCAAGGGGCTGGATTCTCACTCTTCCTGCAAAGCCCCCCGAAGAGAAAGGAACGTGGATTGTGCTGGTGGTTTCTTCTTTTTCCTTTTTCAGAGCTGACAATTTTCAGCAAGAAACCAAATATGAGGCTGCAACTCCAGTCAAAGAGTGAAAGCAAGGGAATTAAAAGTTATTATAAGTAGCATCCTTACTCTTTAGTTGATCTTCAAGGTCCTTTCCAACCCTAACCACTGTATGATTCTATGAAATATATATCTCAACTGCTTTCTCTGTGGACTGTGCAGACTATTTCTGTTCTTGGCTTCAACCATTTTAGAAATGACAAATTTAAAATTTGACAAGAAAATGCTCGGTTGGAGTAAAGCTACGGAGCTCATTAAAAGAGCACACACAGCCACATGCTGTGAATAATGCATTTCTCTGTTCCGCACAGCAAGGACAGTCTTCAACTTTCTGAAGCTTTTCCTGTTAAAATGCTAACCCTGGAAGAACTTAAATGAACAGCACTGAGTGAGGTCTCTATGGAGGGGACAGCACAGCCTGCAGAGGGACCCTGTGCATTGGGGATAAATGGCGAGGGTTTGGTAGCAGGCAATGACCAGTGTGGAAGGAGGGCACGCATCACAGAATCATTAAGGTTGGAAAAGACCTCCAGGATCATCAAGTCCAACCATTAACCCAACACTGCTGTGTGACCACTAAACCATGTCCCAAAGTGCCACATCTACAATTCTTTTAAATACCTGCAGGTATTTAAGTGGTGATTCCCTAGGCAGCTTGTTCCAGTGTTTGACCACTCTTTCCATGAAGAACTTTTTCCTAATATCCAATCTAAACCTCCCCTGGTGCAACTGTCACATGTTACTTGGGAGAAGAGATGAACCCCCACCTTGCTACTATGTCCTTCCAGGTAGTTGTAGAGAGCAATAAAGTTCTCTCTGACCCTCCTTTTTTTCCAGCCTAAACAACACCAGCTCGCTCGGACACTCCTCATGAGACTTGTGCTCCAAAGCATTCACCAGCTTTGTTGCCCTTCTCTGGACTCGCTCCAGCACTTCCATGTCTTTCTTGTAGTGAGGGCCCCAAAACTGAACACAGGATTTGAGATGTGGCATCACCAGTGCTGAGTACAGAGGTACAATCACATCCCTAGTCCTGCTGGCCACACTTTCTGATACAGGCCAGGATGCCATTGACGTTCTGGCTGGCTCATGTTCAGCTGCTGTGGTCCAGTACCTCCAGATCCTTTTCCTCTGGGCAGCTTTCCAGGCACTCTGCCCCAGCCTGTAGCACTGCCTGGGGTTGATGTGATTCAAGGGCAGGACTCAGCACTTGGCCTTGTTGAACCTCAGACCACTGGCCTTAACCCACCAACACAGCCTGTCCAGATTCCCCCTGCAGAGCCTTCCTACCCACCTGCAGATAAACATTCCTGCCCAACTTTTCTCAGTACTCTCTAATTAGTAATCAGAGATTTATGTTAATTGACTATAAGTAATAAAGTAAAAATCCCACAAATGGAGCCTATTTTGCCCATAGCACCCTGCGCACATTATGCTGGCTGACATGAATAAGGAGGCCATAACCCCTTGTAACCCATTTGCACTGTAAATCTACCCTAGTACAACATACCCTGCACTCACCGTCTTGGAAACTACATTATTCATCACAAAAGTTTCTCATGCATTTCCAGTGATTTAATTTGTCTTTGGACCTATATCTTAAGGGAATCTGGTAAATTGTCATTTAGGTGATTAAGGCTTGAGGCATCATTGGGAAGAGCAGGAACCAAGAAGAAATCCAAATCTTTTGGTCATGTGGGACTTTTCAAAGAAGCCAGATAGATTTTGCATGAAAGTATTTGAAAGTTTTCAGGTCATGTGTGAAGATTTCAGTCCGAAGGAGTGCTCATGCATTTATGTAAAACCACTAAAACAAGGGGGTTTAGGAACTAAAAGAAATCTCAAATACCTGAATAAAGTTCTGAGTTGCACACATCTTACAGTTAAATCATTGTACAGTAAATAGGAAAGAAAAATGTTGTTACTATTTACCAGGATTTTTTTTTCCATTTTGCCATGTTTCAGTAACTCCTTTTTATTGAAGGGATCCTTAACAATACAGCACAGCTTATTCCTTCTTAATTCTGTTGCTTGGAATGAAAACCTTAAGCAGAAAACTCAAACAAATAAAGCAGCCCTTTGAATCATGCTACTGAGAGTGGGTTTTTCTGGAAACTACTTCTAAAAAACAGTCATTAGGTTAAAACCAAAACTGAAACTCTCCTTCTTCATATTGATACTCCAAAACACTACAAAAGCTACCTGTGCAAGTGCTGATTTTCATGCCTGTGTTGAACTTTTAGTACCATGGGACTATTTGTGGTAGTGCAGATAAGCACATATCTGAGTGTTTGCAGAAACTGAGCTTATCTCCAGCCCTTATTAGCTGGATTCAGGGTGCTCAAGCAGACACACACTGCTTTCTCTCAGGAGCCACAGGATGAATACCCTCCGAGTTTCAGATCTCCTTTTCCACTCTAAAGTTAAAACTTCAAAAGTCTGCAGTAAGAACCTTTGGGGATTAATGTAATTCATTCTTTCCTGTCCAAGTTTTACATTGTGGGGTTATTACGCTGCTCACCACAACTGCAAGCTGTGGGCCAGAGACAACTGTTTCAGTTTATTTTAACAGGGTGTTTACCTTATTAAAGTAATAACAAAGAGGGATGATTGCATTAATTACTACATCAAACTAGCTGCCATGGCACCCCCCCTGCCAACCCTCAAATCAATTAGTTGCATCTGTAAGTTAAGTGACTGAAGGTTTTTTATTATTATTCCTTTCCCCCCCCTGTTTTTGTTTTAATCCATTTTGCCACTTAATAGTGTCTCTTCAAGTGAAAGCTATTGTTCTTCACTGAGAGGATGAGAAGATTTAGATGGACTCCTAACATGCGGTAAGAGGTTCAAAGCTTGATTCATGGTTACTCAGACCCATCTGAAGTGATACATACTCCACAAAGTGATTTTAAAATGCTACTTTTGTACTGATAGCAATTTAGAAGTGCCTTGCCCTGGTGTAATTGGTTACAGGGGTGCAAAAAAGCAGTAAACCTTTGGGGTTGTCATATCTCTATGAATGAGTGGCACTAGTGGTGTCACACTAATATAAATCCAGCTTGGTTTTATATTAAGTTAGCTTAATATAAAGTTAGCTACCTTTCTTGTTTTTATGTTAAACTAGTTTGCAAATGAAACAGTCCATACGTTCTGCATGCAGGGCAGTGAGCGTACATCTTTATCTCCCTCCTAGTAACTTTTGAAACCATCACACAATTTCAAATAAGCAGGTGGGCAGCAGTCACAAAGCTCCAACCAGTTTCATGAAAGGAAAGAGCTGGATAAAAAAGAGAGAGAATGCTTGTCCCATTGTTGAGGGAGACGTGAGCAGAGACCTCCCTGTCCACACGTGAGGCACAAAGCCACAGTTCCACCACTGGTCTGGTGGGTTGGGAGACGCCCACTTTGGTTCCTCACACAGCAACCATTGCAGAGGAGCACACAGGGGGTTTCTTTGCCCCCAAGACTTTGAAGGGACATGTGCAGTCAGCATTTCTTAGAAGCAGAGGTAATTTTTACATCAGAGAGAGGGGGAGTGCCTCTTTATAGGAAGCTGCCTGCCAAGACAGCAGCAAGCAGGGCACAGCCTCCTGAATCTCTGATGGGGATAAGCAGCAAGTCTCTCAGCATTTTTAGCAGTACCCTGCAGCTGCCAGTTACAGATAGAAGGTAGAAGGATGACAATGGAGCTGGCTCCTGCTTCCCAGTTCTAATGTGATCTAAATCAGATCGTGAACAGTTTAAAAAAAAGGCTTGGGGCTGCTTTAAGCTAAACCATCTGTTTATCAACAGCTTGTAAGGACAGGGAACAGCAATACTAGTCCTGTCATCTCCTGTCTTCAGCGTTCTGCCTGCCACCAGCTGCAGAAGCCACTGGGGCTACAGATTTCCCAACAATGGAATAAACTGCACTGTGGGAAGATCCATCTCCTTTTGGTCCCATTGTTCTAACAACACAAAATGTCTCAATGTAGCTGAGAATCTGGCTCGTCACATCTCTCCCAGCTTCTAATAGGTTTCAGCGAGAAAATGTGTTGCTTGTCTCATTTTACTGAGAGTACATAATTGCTGTCAGAGACATGCAAACTGATGGTTTTTTTGTGAAAAATTGTTGCACATTGGACATGTCACCTTAAGTTGCTTGAGATGGAAATAGGGGATATATAGGAGAGGCTTCTGCCTGTGTCATGGGGGGGATCTTCACAGCAAATTTATTACGGTGGGGGACATCACTTTTTGTCACTGTGAGCAACACTGACGGTGAAGAATTTCACGTCAAGTGACAAGTTCTCCACGACAAGTTCAGGAGAAATAATAACTCATTTATTTAATTATAAATCAGTTTATATAACTTGGGTCGCCAGCATGGCATAAGGTCATTGGTCACCGACCATCCACCTCCCGTACCGGTTGGCTGAAACCTTTCAGAATATTTTTCCCAGACAGTATCATAACAATACTACACAACAACTGCAGGTGCAAGATAGAGAAAGTTTGCTTACAGAACTGTAGCACTGTTTTTCATAGTTTCTGTGAGAAACTGAGCTTTCACAGAGTACAGCAGAAAGCTGGAAAATTTCTCTGCTAACACTTCTCAGTGTTCACAACTTTTTAGTGTTATTATTAACCTCAGTGTCACCATTGCAGTCAATTAACAGGACTAGGAATTCCCCTGGTATCTCTGGGCCAAATTCTGCTAGCTGATGCTCCATTTGGCTTCCATTTTCCTCAGCTGGGTCTCACGTATGCATCTAAGGGTAGCGTTTGGCCCAAAAAGAGGAATTGCCACTTCTGTTATAAGCAGAAGCATTTGGTATGCCTCACGTGGGTTTTCATTCCTGGGCAGAAAAGTCTGGGCAGATCAACAGGGTTCCTTTGTTGCCCAGTGATTTAAGGTGTGTTGATTTGCATGACTTCATCTTCTACCTTCCAACACTCATGAGGCTTTACTGAATTAACTGAAAGGAAAGAGAGGCAGCAGAGGAGTGGGAGAATGGGACCATCCTACATGGATCATTCCTGTGTACTTAAAACATTAGAGAATTCCTGTGTTTGGGAAGAAAGAAAAGAGAGCCCACCCACCATCGCTGCACCCTGGTGCTTACGGTATTACGCCATGTAAGTAATAGAGGGTATGTTTGTGTTTAAAAGAGTGTGTCAAAGCCAAGTGTGGTAAAGAAAATACCTGGTGCGATAATAAATCACTTAAAATGTTTGCAATCTCACAAAACAGGGATTGTTGAGAATTTTCATGTTTCACTCCACATTTTCTTTCAAAGGAGTGGGAGGAGAAAAAGTTTTCAATTTGTCTTGCAGACATGTAATTTTCATGTTCGTGTTACGTCTTTCATTATGTCTTTGAGAAACACTCAGCAGAATTTGCCTCCCTTGCAATACCTTCCAAAATGAAAAATTAAATTCTGTTCTAGCTGTAATAATAGGAGAATTTTCATCTTCAAAAGAAAAAAAAAAAAAAACGTGTTCAGGCCAAGGCCTCAGGGCATATAAAGAACCAGGACTCAGGGCATATAAAGAACAATCCAAGTGCCAAAGCACAGGCACTTAAGGCAATAGATGCAAAGTGGCCTTTGATGCCCTGTGGCTCCAAGACACCTGCTTGAGGCTGGCAAATGTGACACAACACATCTGCAGCCTCGGGAAAGGGAGGTGAAGGGGAGGCAGGGTGTCTAAAATGGTACTGGTTACCACTGCTTAGGCACTAGAATTTCTACACTCTATTGTAATTTATTCCTGCATAGGTTTGACATTCATTGGATTATATATTTGATGGGAAGCATGTGTTACATTGTAGTGACTCTAGAGTAGACATACATGAGCAAAAGATGCACAAAAATGATGCCATTGTGTCCTTCTGTGTTACTGACAAGATGAAGATTCATCAGGAATTAACAGTAGGTGGGAAATCCAGAGAAAAGCCAGGAATGTAAAGTATGCTCAAAGGCATAAAGATAAATTCAGGAGTATTGTCTTCATCTAAGTTACCTTATGAAGCCAGTGTGTTCTAACTGGCAACAGTCATTCAGCTTCTGGTCTGAGGAAAAAAACCTCTCTGGACTTTTCTGCAGTTGAACATTTAGTGAAATAGTGACTCCAGAATAAGCATCCTTAGCAGCAGTTACCCAAAGTGAACAGAGTTGAAATCAGAATTGTATAGAATAACAGTCTGTGCATGAGGTTATAACCAAATAGCAGTTATGAAATTGTTATCCTGGAGAAACTCAAGATTGATTAAACCTATAGCCTTGCAAAGAAAATAAAAATAACTTCACATAAAATCTATTGGCATAGTGCTTTAAAAGTTTCCCTCACCTTTTTGGTTTTGGGCTAGGAATTACATTTCAGCTAGAGCTTTACTGCTTTTGGAAGGTAGCAAATAGAGTACTCAGTTGTACAAAATCATCGAAATTAGAGCTCCTTTGGCTGCCCAGTGTGGTACTGTTCCCCGTGGACTCATTTGAAGGAGAGCTGCCCAAAGGCCAAACCATACCCGTGACTGGGAGCACACACAGTTCTCACTCGTGCTGAAAGAAATTCCATGCACAGACCAAGGCAGTAAATTGTGCTGCGTACTTACTGTATAAATTGGTGATAAGGAGAAACATAGGAAATTTTTAAGGAGCTTGTGCTTCGTAAGAATGATTGATATCATCATGCATAAAGTATTGAATATTTAAATGGGCTGGGGAATCTCATCTGCTGATTACTTGATGTTAAAATATGTCATTTCAGAACTCAGAATACCCTTTCAAAAATTTTGTAACTTTCTCACTCTCTCTGGAGTCATTAATTATACGGTTTTGAGAATCAGTCAAGGGACGTACTCGGTTTTTTTCTCCACTAGGCAGAGAAATATAGTTCAAAGTATTCTACCTAGTCTCTCAGCAAATTAATAGACTGGCATATGTGCTTCCTTGGCTAACACTTTTCACCTGTGACAACTGCAGGTAATTATTTTGCCCAAGTGAAATTGATTCTGGGCATTCTCAATGAGAAAACCTTTCTTTCCAGGTTCAATAAAATTTGGTATGCGTTTCACCCTTGGAACTTAGATCTATCATTATAAAGTTGTATGGCAGAAAGAACTGACTCTGCATTTGAATATTGGTCTCCAAAGAGACAGCGGTAGTGGGAGCAAGAGTGCCAATGTTATTCTTTAAAGATGAGGTAAGTTACATCCTGTCCAAACTTAGGAGGTGAAGGAGTTTGTGACAGTTATATTTATTATGACAGGGCTGCCTGCAATGGTTAGAAAAAAGCTGCTGCACCAAGATACTTTTTTTCAGGATAAAGTTTGGCAAAAAGTTAAGTAATTCTCTTATTTCAGGTAAAACTGCCTACAAATTTATCCTAAAATCTGAAGGCCAACAGAGCTCTGGCAAAGCTCACAACCCACTATTTAAAAACTACTGATTGTTGCGCAAATATCTACAGAAATCCCATCCGAGCAACATTGGATGAAATATTATGTTTTTCAGGTAGACCTTTGTAAAAGTGTGTTCTCCTTTGCAAACATAAAAAACCTCTGAAAACAACAACACGATCCCAAACCAAACAAAACAACTCCAACAAACAAACAAAACAACCCCAAAAAACAAAGAGAAAGACGCAGGTTCAAAACTGGAAGCAAAGTAAGGGTTCTCTGGCCGTTGCAGACCGCTTTGGTAATGCCTGCCTTCCAGTGTCGCTCTTTTCAGCCTGACACGGCCATGTGGTGCCATTCCTGATGATGATGCCACACTTCGTGTCCCAGTGGGTTTTCCCATCTGGTTTCTGTCCTACTTCCCGAGCTGTGTGGGCATTTCAGCATCCTGCTGCAGAGTAGTTCATGTAGACTCCTGGAAATGTTAGGGCTGATGCAAGGAAGGAAGGAAACAATGGCTATGCTCAACTTCTGTTATGTCTTACCCCATTAACCTTGCCTATTTATCTGAATGATCTGAGAAGAAATAAACATTTTACTAAGGAGACAGTGTAGAAAAATCATGGTGTTCTGAGACTTGTTTACAAAGCACTTTCAAATACTCAAATGAAATACAGTGGGTGTTGGGTTATTGCTAATAAAATCTGAGTAAATTATTGAAGTATTCATGAGGTGGATGCAAGACATATCATTAGTCTTCTTAAAACTTTTCACAACTGAATTGTACAAATCAGCAAACAATGAAATTTGTTATTGGGTGTGGTAATATCTACTTCACCACTACAAGTTGCTTTTATTGGGCATTATTATGTCAGCTAATCATTAGCAGGTCTGCCCCTAGGAAATTTTGTTTAGCAAACCAAAATTATATCTCTTTTTAATGTGAAACAGTTGACATGAAGGATTATGGATATTAGATGAGGGTTTGTATTTCGAAAGGGGGAGCTGGAATGTGAGAGGCCTCAAAGCACATATATTCCTGAGCCATCTGCTGTGCCAACTACACAAAAGCCAAAGGGGGACAGGAGCTGCTTGAGCTTGGGAGAGCTGCCATGAATACCAAGGGAAGAAGAACGCAGAGACAGTACCCTGACAACCACAGACTTTAGAGGTGGGAGGAAAGAGGAGCACGTTAAGCAACCTGAGGATCCAAACTGCATCCACTTTGGCTTTTGGACTCCAGTACTCCTCCACCCACTTGCTAGATGAAATTGTAATCTTAAGAACAATGAGTACTTCAGAAACCTTTCAGGGCAGTACTGGAATTTGGATGCTGAGGAGTGCTCAAAAATTCATTTGCCCCATCCCATGTTGAGAGTCTCTGCTATTTTTTTTTTTCCTTGAATGGCCAGCCTCTCTCTCTCCCCTGGAAAAAAAATCTAATACTGATGAAGACTGAGAAGCAATTTAAAAAAAACTAAGAAGTAGAAAAAAGCTTTCGTCTTTCATCCCAGGTAAAGAGGGATCCCAACCCACCTTCCATAACTGTCAGAAACACCAGAGCTGTTCATTTTCTTTTTGCAATAACCACTGGATTTTTTTGCTCAGTTATTTTACAATTCTTTAAAAGATGGATTCTATTATAAACTTTTGGAAAGCAAGTAAAAAAGTACTATAGGATCCATAATAGAGCATTAAAATGTAGTAAATAGATATGCAGAATAAATTTAAAATCATAGATTCGCTTGGTGAAAACTTCTGCTGCAGCAGCAATATGCAGTACTCACACCCCAATGAGTGGAAACTTAGGAACTGTTTTTTTCAAACCCCACATTTTCCTTCACAAGACTCAAACACTTTTGAATGCCAGTGCAGTTTTCAATAAGTATTTAACTGAGATTTAGTCTTGAATCCTATTTGTGGGAAAAACACATATCTTTCTCAGCCATTCTGTGACTGACTTGTATCTTCTTGATTTCTAGACTGGCAGGTATAGCTTTGATGTGGAGCTTTTCACTGTGCCTGTCATCTTTGACTGACCCAAAAGCGAAGAAAACTAATGCATACAGTGTTAGGGATCCATGGTTTGGCAAACTCAGACACTCTGCCCCTATCCACATACTCTCCACTTGGTAAGGACAGGGTTCTCACCATCATGGATGATGAAGAGCTTACTTCTCACTTGTGTGGAGAGTCATAATTTATTTATCAAAAAACCCCACTTGTTTATTTTGGAGTATATTTACCACGATGTAACTGGTTCCTTGCTTCCTTCTACACATGTGCCATTGTAGCTCCCCTCTCTTCCCAGCACTTTATACCCACTTTACTACCCAGAACAACATGTGAATGCAGCTCAGCTGGGCACCCAGTCTTTCTGAGGCTGATATCTTGATATAAATGGCTTACAGGAGCCAACACTTGAAGATGCACAAGGTAGATTCAAAAGGTTGTATTTTTCTCTTCTTTGTACAGTTACGGAGGCAGCAGTTTGCTGCTGCTGCCAGGTGGGTTATAGCTCATCTACTCACATGGAAATCAGTAGACAAAATCACCAAAGAGAGACAGCTTGGCTCTCATGGTGTCCACTGCAGCACTGTCACTGACTTCAGGGTGGCTGTGAGGTCACCTCATACCTTTTACGTGAGCTAAGTACATTGCATTATACCTCTGCTCCTTATGGTCAATTTGTTGTGCATCTTTCAAACTGTTGAAAAAGGACTTGATTTCCTTTAATTTGGCAAGCAAAGGAGATGGGATTTTCAAAATAAATTCCCCATTGCACTTAAAAAATGAAAGTCAAAAAAAGAAATAAAAAAACTACAACAGACTTCTATTAGGAGAGTATGAAAAGTAAGATCTAATGGGTTTCCACAATTTTATTTGTAGTTAACTTAGTGTTTAGCAGAGTTAGATAGGGTGTCTAGATTGATAATGCTCCATATGGCATCACAGAGATTGTACTAGAGATGTCCTCAGTTCTCACTGAACCACACTTTATTTAACCTCATTTATATAAATAACACAACTGATTTATTTGCTTTTCTTCAAGAGAAAGTTAGATAAATATTACTGAAACACAACAGACCTTTTGAGATTTTATTTACACTGCTTTCACAGCAATGCACTCTTATAAACAGATGTTCTTCAGCACAGAGGCTTAATGTCTGAAGAAGTATTTGATCACGAAACTTCAAAGGCAAGACAGGGATCAGAAATTCAGAAACATCTTTCACATTTAAAGAAACCATTGACTAGGCTCTAATAATTGAGATAATTCAGATAAAGCTTGACCAGTTGCTGGCCAGACCTCTCCTGCATTTCAGGATTAAGAGATTGGCTGCAATTTCACTGTAAGAAATGCCCAAGGATTATCAAGACAAGACACCGATTATCCCAGTGGTATGGCTATAAAACAACGTAGAAACATTGTAAAACTTCAGTACTGTGAGAGTGTTGTGTATCTGAAGTTTTTGAATGTATCAAACGTATACAGGATGTGTGGATAAGCAGTGTTCCACTGAGCTTTCTGAAAGGATATACACCCTGTCAATCCTAATGTTCAGCAAAATTCTAATTGTGGCAATTACTTACTATTTATCTGAAGGGTAACAATGGGATTCAACTAAAAATAACTGCAAATGATAACACATCCCCCCAGGGTCCATCCCAACCCTCTCACAGTTCCTGCCTATGACTGCTATCACAGGATTAATGAATTTTTCTATATTTCAAAGAGCAATCCCAAATAAATGCCTCAGTTTTAGAATTACTTTAATCCCAGTGAACTCCATTCATGAAAGTCACATGTTGTGAAATCAGATTTCCAAAACTGAAACAGTGTCACACTTGCAGAAAATGAAAACCAAAAACTTTATTTGGTGTCCCAAGCATTGGTGTGGTTCCTGTGAAAAGAAGCAATACCTTCCCAAATACACACATATCATGTGCAAGTGACACTTTGGAGACTCTGCTGAAGAATGTAAATTCATTTATCACAAAGGGCAAAATTACATTTTTATGATGCTTTAGGAGATACCTATACTATTCCTTACCTCACTGTCCCTCAGCAGGGGTTCAGTTTATAAGAATCTTTTGTTGGCCTCACTGAGTTTTTAGGGAAAGCCAAAGGATAAATTCATTGAGACACCATTATTAAAATAAAAGCTTTGTTTACTAAATAGAAGCAGGCATTTCAAAGAGGCTTCTGATTCTGGGTGCACCATGCTGGCCTTCTTTTCAAAAATGCTCAGCACCTGCAGTTCCCCCTGCAAAGGAGGTTGGAGAATGAGACATTCAACACTTCAATTAGTGTACTGAAAGCACAAAAGCTTTAATTAACATAAGATCCAATGCAGTGATTTATGCAGATTAACCTTATTTACAAAGCTGAGCTCTAACAGGTGTTTTGCTGTCCTCCCTCCGAATTTAACAGTGTTTTAATTTTTCACTTAGGCAATCAAACTCAAAGAGAAACTCAGTTGAACATGGATCTGTTTTTGCCATTCTCACATCACAAAGATTACTAAATCACAGAAGACTGGACATCATCATAACAAGAAAGAATGCCTTACAGAAAAGGAGAAAAGAATTATGAACAATCCTGCATGTGTAAGAACGCCTTTCAAGGAAGACTGAATACTGAACAAACCCTTGCAGTCCTTGCCGTAAAGCTTCATGTATTGTACCTCCACTCTTGGACTGTCAGCATAATGCCTTGCCAATTCATAATTAACATCTGCTGTAGCCAAAGAACCCAATGCCAGATGCGAACTGCTAAGGTCCGTTTCAATTGTGGCACCACAAGTGCAGAAAATGATTTTCCACTGAGAGGGAGGAAGTTTCAGAACATGCTCTACAGAATGATTCACTTAGAAGTCATGCATGGCATTATTTAGCTGTTTTTTTCCTTTTCAGTTATCTGAAAAGTAGGGATATGGAGTCAGCTGGTGAGAAGACTCCAGAGTCTCACGCTTGTGTCACCATCACCTCAGTGGCCTGCCTTTGCGTCTTCATCTTCACCTGACACCTTAAATCAGAGGGGTTGTTTTGCCAAAGTTTTACCCAGAGGAAAGACTTGAACTCCATTTGGCCTATTTGGCTGTTCATGAAGAATTTTGTTAGGATCACCTGCAAAGCTTTTTAGATGGTGATGTGTACACCCAAGAAACTGATGTAAGAAAATAACCTGGAGATGTCTGGTCAAAAACATCCTCATATCCAGTAAATTAGGAGGTGAATTTAAGGATGACAAGAACCGGAACCTCCTCCAAAATTGAAATTCACTGTGGTATCCGCAAGCAAAGCTCTGTGTGTGCATACAAAATTAACACTGTCTGTGAAAATAAATAGCCTTGGCAGCAACACTCCAGAGCTAGAGCATAATTGGCCTGCATTTTACTCCCCTTTTTTTCCTTGTAATTTCTTTGTGCTGTGTTTCTTTGTGTAAAGAAACCCTCATTCGTGGGATTTATAGCCTTTCAGGGAGGAAATTAAAGATTCAGTGTCTTTCCATCACTCACAAAGAGCAAGATCTGATTTTTAAAATAAATGATTGTTGTTATTTGTGACTGCCATATATCTGCATATCTTCAGACAACATTAGCTGTTCTTGCATGAGAGCTTGAAATAAAGCAACTAGTGAGTGTGATGGGATGGAGTTAAAATAGGATGCATTTTCTTTTCCCTCCAAGGCATATTAGAGCATGGTGTTCACTGAACATTATGGAGACAGCCCATATTTGTACCTTCCCCCTCACACTTGTGTGGATCAGCCTGATGAAAGATTCAGATTTATGTTCATAGCATTCCTTGCCCTACTCCTCCTAACACTTGATAAAAATAAATTTCAGGCAACTGATTATGGATAATCCAAACCCCCCGCCCCCAGACATTACATTGAAACTTCAAAAAAGCGTGTTCTAAAGGGGCCTTAAAGAGCAGGATGAGAGGTTATTCATTACCTCCTGTGAACTGGACTGCATTAAGTGCCTGGTCCTCAAATAGATCTGATCCTGCAAGAGGGGGAAGGCCTGGGTCCCACAATGGGCTCAGTGTGGCAGCCCCCCTTGCCTACACAGAATCCCATTGACAGCATTCAAACAATCTCGCCCACTGATGGGTGTTTAAAGGTCTACACTGGCCATGAGGTTTTTTCCAAGAATAGCTACGGTTATTCATCCGAAATGGCCCCGAAAGCCTGGAGAAAGCTCACATATTTTTGTTGAACATGATGCACACAAACATGAGCTCACAAGGGTTAGCTGCAGACTTGAGGAGGAAAAGACCCTAAGTGTAGGTTTGTTCTACATGTTTAGATCCATTTTCTCAGAAAAGTTTGACAATTAGTCCCGTCTCTGAAGATTGCAGCAAATGGAAACAATGAGAAGTGCTAAAGCTAAATCGACCCCTGGGTAAATGACATAATCCTCCCCAGTGCCAAAACATTGTCTGAGGAATTCCTCAGTTTTATACTAACCTGCTGTAATTTTTTAGGTGTCCCTTAGCTCTCATACCACTCCCCCAGGCACATGAAACCTGGCTATTTTACTGGACTCAAGTGTTGGGACTGCACAGAGAGCAAAAAAGAGTTTCATAGGGAAAAGGAGCAGGTATGTTATGAAAACAAGCCAAGACAATTTTTCCAATATAAATAGCTTAGAGATTGGCACTGTCTCTTTGCTGTAAAAGCTTCATGCAAAAACATAGCTGCTCTCCTGACTTTGTTCACCATGGCTAAATTTCACTCCTAGTTCATTTTGCCTCATCATTCTGGGACAGCCATCCAGTATTTCACCAATGAGCCTTTCACTTTTCATTTGAAAAATCTAATCAGCAGAAGAAACTTTCTTTGGTTTAAATTCAACTATAAACTTATCTGGTTGATACAGACTTATACTTTCAAAATAATATACCTCTTTGGGCATATATATCTGCTTCGTACAGCAACATCCCAAAGTTCTGCAGCAATAAGGATTTCTAGTAGTAGTACCCTTACAAGTTGAATCCAAAGGCAGTTTTCCTGGAGACACTCTGAAGAAGACCTAAGAAAGACCCTGAAGTACAGAAAAAGACCCTAGCCAAGAGACAAAGGGAAATCTTTGCTTCTCCTAAAGAAGCCATACAGAGTACATTAAAAAATCTTCCATAAAGTATAAGTTTTGTGGCTTGAAGAAGTATGCAAAAGGCTTCAGTGGTAGATGCAATGAAGTTATGTTTAAGGAATATTATGATCACCTGAATAATTTCATGGAGAATAGGGAAGAAAAGTCTCTGATACCTCATTAATATATTTGGGCTCATTAAATAAACCAGTTAACCCATGGGAAACTACACTTGATTGTTGAATTTCTGAAAGACATTAGACAAGGTCTCTCACCAAAGTATGGAGAAGAAGCTAAACTGCCACAGAGCTAGAGGAAAGGTCTTTCAAGAGAGTAGGAAGAAATACTCAGGTTTCTCTGCTGGAGATTATCAAATACCCTGGTAGAGTCCAGTTCAGGGAGCCACACCATTCAACAAATTCCTAAAACTGCAGAAAGACAGGTGGGTAGTGAAGCAACGAAATTGCTGAGGATTGTAAGAATAAAGGACAGCTGGGAAGAACTGCACAAACATCAGAAGATAGTAACTGGGTAAAGAAAATGGCAAGATGAAATC
Organism: Struthidea cinerea; assembly: GCA_013397865.1. Lineage (NCBI taxonomy): Eukaryota > Metazoa > Chordata > Aves > Passeriformes > Corcoracidae > Struthidea > Struthidea cinerea. The sequence continues at coordinate 817,209 of VZTI01003262.1, forward strand.
TCCAAGGAATACAGATAGGAAAACTGGCCATCAGTTGTATATTGCATACATGATGGAGGCTTCTGAACAATTCACAGCTACTCAGGAAAGAGATTTTGAAGTTAAAACTGTGTATGAATATGTATCAGTTAAGAAAGGCAGATCATATTACATAAAATAGGAGGAAAAGGGGAAAGAATAAAAAGGAGAAGGCTCCACTGCTGCAGATGTGAAATGGATATTGCTGTGCAGTTCTGATTCTGCCCCACTTGAGAAGTTACAGAAGACCTAGAAAAGGTGTGGAAAAGGAACAAAAGTGATCGATGCTAAGGTACAGCTCTCACCTCAGGGATGATTAGGGAGGCAGATTCTCCAGACCTGACTGCAGGGTGGTATGCTACAGGCTAATGAAATCATTAGTGACAAGAATAAGGTAAATGGGGAAAGAAAGATTGTTTATTGCCTTCTAATCCAAGAACTAAAAAGCCATCTAAAGATAGAAGGAAGGAGCAGGTTCAGATAATCAAGGGGAAATACTTTTTCATTTATTGTATTCTTAAGTCATAGGACTGTGCTATGCCCAAAGTAACCTATGTTATTTTGGAGTTCAAATTTCTGGAGGTAAGTCTACAGCATCTTGGGTCCAGGCAATCCCTGAGCATGAGCAGCTGCATCTGGAAGAGCCTGTCAGGGAAGCATCACTACAGGTTTTCCTCTCCTAAAACTTTCCCCCCAGCATTTGTTGTTGACTAGTGTCAGACACTAATAGATTTGTCTTCTATATGTGAATTAAAACAAAAAAAGTGCCTCATGAACTAGAGCTACAGGAGAGCTGGGACTTAAAGCTATGAGGCAGCATTTTGGAACACAAGGGAAAAAAGCAGACGTTTGAACAGTAAATAAAATAATGCATTAGTTATGGAACAGAGGCCAAAGAGAAGTTCCTAATCTCTTTTGTAACGTGAGCTTGAGGAGGCATTCAATCAAAGTTAAGTGTTGACAGAACTCTGAGATGGCTGAGCAAAACACCTTTCTGCATGATGTGCAAACAGGCTTCAGCATTCAGCTGTCAAGGCCATGAACTCAGCAAGATTCAAAAATGAACCAAATATTCATGTGGATAAACCATTGTTAATGATGATAACTTTGGATGGGACATGGAAATTCACACTTCTGAGGTTAAGCCTGTCCTTAGAGGGAGGCAAGTCATCCAAAGCCTGCTGATGCAGGATTCTCACACCTTCCCTTCTCATCAGGCAGGACACAGATATACCTAGCTCCTTGGATCAAATCACAAGCTCTACAGTGGGAACAATTTTGTAGCTTTTAAAAAAAATTTTCCACCAGTTGTAGTTTCCAAGCTGATTTATTATGTGCTTCTTCCTGTTTTTAATAAGAATTAGTAAGAATAGTTATGATGTCTTTATGTCTTTTCTGTTCTTTGGGGAATTTAAGAGTGGAAGAACTGCAGAGGCTCCAAATGTATTGTCTGTGACCATTTGCCTGGCCAGGAACTTGATTTATTGGCTCCGTCACCACATACTCGATAATAATCATAATAACCAACCTGTGAGATATCAGCCATATCAAAAAGGAAAACAGGTCAAACTGATAAAGCATGGAGCTATTATCCAGTGCCTACAGAGCAAGTACAGTTATGGTACTCATAGAAGGAACTTTAATGGTAACTGAAAACAGCATCAAATGAATCCATCCAATTAACAGAGATCACACTTAAAATAATACCTAAAAAAGACTAAATAGCCTATTGAGTCTGTCACATATAAGCACTAGCCTGGATTATGATTCCCGGACAGTCAATAAACCCCCCCAACAAAGTTTCATCAGGCTGGGAATGATGCAAATTATTTTCAAGCACAGCTAACAGGTTAACTTAACCACAAACAAATTTTTTTTCATAAAGTTGAAGTCAGTCTAAATCCAGAAATGTTTTCGGGTTAGAAATTAAAACAAAATCGATCTCTCCAGAAAGCAGTGCATGAAAAGACTTTTCTGTCTCAGCAACACTGCATCATTCTGTGACATGAACTGAAAAAGGAGGCAAAATAGACCCTATTAATATATTTGCATGTATAAACAATGGAAAAACTGAATACAGTAAACCTAAGCAATAAAAAATGTTTTCATACTTTAAGGTGTTTCAAGAACCACAGTTACTGGTAAGAACAGACATAATTCACACTTTTTTTTTTTTTTCCCACACATGTGAAACACTTAAAGCTACTAATTTAGTCAGTGGTGTGACCTGTTGACCCAAAGCTATCATATTTCATTATCCTCAAATTGGGGGCTGTTTGACTCTGTGGCAGGAGACACCTGCATCACCCCCCCTGCCAACATCCAGCCAAGGGTTGGGCTGTGAGCATGAATAAACAGCTATGAGTAAGAAAAGGACAACTTGGCTAACTCAGGCAGGACACAGCAAAAGCAGGGAGGTGGAGATTTCCTAGGAAGGACTATGGAAAGACACTTAAGGAGTTCGAAACTTCAGTTCTGGTCCTTGTTCCCCACCCTTTCCCAAGTTATCACACTTGTTAACTTCATAAAGGTGGCAGGAGGCTTCACTAACATCTGTGAAGAACTTTAAAATTACGTAATGTTATTAAATGTGCATCGTACATGCCAAAAGTAAATCCTGCAACTCTCGCTTGCCCAAATGGTTCAGATAAAGCCAATGGGAACAATAATATCTGGGTGAGCAGGAAAAAAATTCTATTAAGGAATAACATGGAGCAAACTCCAAGGCATTTATTGTGAGAAGAAGGGAAAATGCGTATTTTATTCATTTTATGACAACTATTGCACAAAGCTGCCCTCACTTGCTTACCCCCAAGGGGTTATACCCTTTCCAGCAATAATGGTCTTTGCCACTTGCATCAGCCATTTTAGTCTCAAGCTCTGTTCTTGTCAAAATTAAAAGAAATTTCACAGGGTCCTCCCAGGGCAGGCTCCCCAGCCTGGCTGTCATTGACATTTTGTGCAATCAATCTTATTTCCATCACTGAGGCGAGGAACCGGGTAACCTTCTGTGCACATAGTTATCAAAACAAGCATTTTTAAATGAATATACAAAAGACTTATTTAAAAGCAACACAAAGAGGACTTGAGAGGGTGCTGGACTTTATGACCCCAGTACACAGCTAAAGAGGATGGACAAAAGAGTGGGAGGAGACATGAAAGAGTTAAAGAGTTGTAAGGATAGAGTTTTAAGAAGTTATTTGGCATGGGAATTAACTTGAAAGGGAAACCCAAAAGATCCCTTTTTTTGGATGAAAACCTGTCCTGTGTATGTTTAAGGAAGGCTCGTGATTCAGTATTTGCCTTAGCCCATCCTGCTGCAGTCGGAGATGTTTTTCTCTCTCACCCCTCTTCATGCAGCTGGCCCTCACCACCTCTCTCATGCCAAGGTGGCTCAGTGGAATTGATCCAGCTGAAAGCCCCCCATTTTTTCTAGTTTACTCATCAGCCAGCTCAGTTTTCAGACCTGTCTTCCTCCACAGATATTGGTGGCACAAGGTGGTGCAGGCAAGGAAGGAGCTAAACCACAAACAAGGAAGGGACGGATACAGGGAAAGGCTTATCTACAGTACCAGGTGAACTGATTTACTAGGAATTGCAAGAGAGATCCCTTCCCATGCAAAAAAACGCAACAAACCAAGAGTAAAATGATGAAATTTCACAACCTTGCTAACTTGCTAGCCTCAATAGCAATTTACAACACAGCTTGCAGAGGGTATACATTGCTCCCAAAAGAGCAGCATACAAAATACGTAGAGATTCCCATGTTCCCACATTCCTAGCTCCCACCTTTTTAAAGGCTGAACAGGATAACTCCACGTGGATTTATACTATGGTAGTTGAACCAAAAAACCCTACAAGAGTAACAAAAAAGAAGGTTTTAAGCAAGTGTCTTACTAAGTGTCTGTTTAACCTAGTTCTGGCGGGAACACGCTGCACGAAGCCTTTGTGAACACTCTGTTCAGCACTGGTGAGAGTCCTCTGTAAAGCTTCAAGCTCCCCTGTGGTCAGCTGCTGAAATATCAGCGTAAGCTCTGAAATGAGCATCTCTTAACCATAGCACAAAAGCAGAAATACTTCAGCAAAACCAATGCCGATTATTGCCAATCTTAGTGGACTCAACAGATTTTGGTACATTGAAAGAACAAGGAAAAGTTAATTGCATACTTAAAATAAACCTATAATATTATCTCCAACATATAATTTTATTTATTATGTCCTATATTAAAAAAAAAAAAGTTGTTTACAAATCTCTGGTGTTGTAGATGAATCTCTCCTTCTCCTTAGTTCTATTTTTTTGTTGTTGTTTTGATTTGTTTGTTTTTAATTTGCCAAACTAAAAAGTTGAAGTATAGCACCAGGAATCATGTTAAAATATTGCAGGACCAGACCTGCTATTGAAATTTGGACTAAAGCCTAATGAAAACCACAAGGTCTTCAGAACCCTACATGTCTGCACACATCCCTAGTGACAAGCTGGGGGCATAGATAAATTCTGAAATTAAAAGAAAAAAGAATTATAAAGTTACTGAGAGTTACAGATTGAAAAACCTTATTACATCATCTAAATAATCACCCACCCTGCTCCCACACAAAGATTTCAAATACATTTTCTGGCACTCTCCAGGCTCTACAGCTTTAGTCCAAGTCTGAAATGGTTTAGATTGCGATGAAGGCCTTGCTGAAATAAAATAATTTTAATTGACTGGTTTTGTATGTGACTAGGACGAATTTAGACTCTTCCCAATGAAGATACAAAAGGGGAAAAAAGCCACTTTGTTAAGTATTTTTCACTGTCAACGGTACATTTCCTTCTTACTTTAGCTTTGTTTCTGATTTCATTTTCACAGTTCACACACACCAACTAATCACACAATGAATATACTAGATTGAAAGTGGGGTTTTTTATACTTTTGCTGCCAGGTTGTTAGTTCCATGAAAACCACCTGTTGCATTCAAGATTTTATTTTCACAGTCTATATAGAAATGAAATGGTTACATTTTAAAACATTTTTGCTCTGGCAGAGGTAAAACAAGTTCAGGCTTGAAGGATTTCTGTAAACATAATCTACGATTGAGCTTTGTAAATGTAAAATAAACAGAATAATGCAGTTAATGATAATATGGCAACTACAACATCTGATCGGTTATATCCGTTTTCATTCTTGCACCATTTAACAATCATTTTCTCCATTCTTTGTAACTCCATGGAAAAAATATTAAGGGGGTTTTACAGCACTTGAACAGTGTTTGAAACCTTCTTAAAGTCTTCCACACATTAAATGATATTTTCATTTCCCTTTTACAAAGAAGCTGTGATCACTGACAACATTACAAAATTTTCTGAAGACACATGGAACTTGTGGGTAACCAGACACCTGAGGTTTTCCAGAAAACCAGAGTAGGACAGCTTGAAACACCTCAAACACAGGCAATTCAGTTGCATCTGAAGGAGGTAATGCCACATGTTGCGGTGACCCAGCCCACCTCACGGCTAGATGTCATTAAATGGATCAATTTTCCTGCTCCTGACTTTGATCCCGAAGGCAGGTCTGAGGCCAGCTCATAGGATGACCATCAGACCTAAGGCCATCCTCTTCTGGGTGATTGCCACTGCCACATCTCCTCCCGTCTTTCTAGACCCTTCTCTTGTTCTTTAGTCCTTATTGGTTCATCTGTTTATGTATATTTATCAGTTTAATTGCCTATGTATAAGTTCCAGAAAGTTCTCCCCTGTTCCTTTCCCTATTGGCACCTGTCATTCCCATCATCTCCCTATTGGACTGTTTCCCTTAGTTCCTCCCTCTTTTAGAGCACCATAAAAAGGCTTGTTTGGTTTCTCCCCCCGCCTTTTCTGGTGCTCTCCCTTCAGCTTTGAAGCTCCTTGTTACTTTGTGTTATCAATAAAGCTGGATTTGTGGGCACCAGAGAGGTCCCTCTACCTCCTTCGCCGCCGTCCCGTTGCTGGGCAACATCCCAGCTGCAGCCTGCTTTTTGTGTGCCTCTGAGCAGAGCGCTCCGACCAGCCACGAGGACTGTGTCCCTTTGGTCGCCGACCAGGACACCGCCTTGCCTCCTGCCAGGCCACCGGGCGGCTGTGGCAGCGACGCAGCCACATACCTTTATGACCCTCTACTGCTTTTTTGTCTCCAGCCCCATGAAGGATAGGGGAATCTCATGAGGTTAAACAAGGCCCAGTGTAAAGTCCTGAACTTGGATCAGGGCAATTCCCAGTATCAATACAGGGTGGGGATGAAGGGACTGAGACCAGCCCCACTGAGAAGGACTTGGGGCACGGGTGGATGAAAAACTGCCCATGAGCTGGCATGTGCACTCACCACAACAGTATCCTGGGTTACATCTGAAGCAGTGTGGCCAGCAGGTCAAGGAAGGTGATTCCTGTCCCTCTACTCCACTCTCATGAGACCCCACCTGGAGTGCTGCATCCAGCTCTGGGATCCTCAGCACAGGAAAGACGTGGACCTGTTCAAATGGGTCCAGAGGAGGGCGATTAGAGGGTGAGTAGAGGAATGTTTCATGTCTCCTGTGAAGACAGTCTGAGAGAATTGGGGCTGTTCAGCCTGGAGAAGAAAAGGGGAAATGACTGCAGCCTTTCAGTCCTTAAAGGGGGCTTGTAAGTAAGTCGGGAACAATCTTTGTAGTAGGTCCTGTTGCAATGGGACAAAGAGTAAGGGCTTTAAGCTAAAAAAACGTTGATTTGGTTTAGATATAAGGAAGAAGATTTTGACAATGAGGGCAGTACAATACTGGAACAGGTTGCCTGGAGAGGTGGTAGGTGTGCCATCCCTGGAGGTATTCAAGGTTGAACAGGGCTCTGAGCTACTTGATCTAGTTAAAGATGTGCCTTCTCCTTGCAGGGCAGTTGGATTAGATGAACTTCAAACACACCCTTATCCTATGATTCTATGATTTCACAGCAACGAACTTAGAGATACTGCCTTCCTTTCTGGGCTCCCCAGCAAACCACGGCGTTTTTCGGAACACAGGTGCAATCCCCCGTGATGCTGCAGTCGCCGCCGGGGCCGCTGGGTGGCACTGGGTGCCCGCGGGAGCGCTCCGCAGCCTGCGCATCCCACACCATCCGCACGGATGTGCTTTCACGGGAGCCGCAGGTCACCGCGGTCTCAGCTCCTTCAAAGGGCCGTGAATAGCCTGCAAACGCTCTCTTCCCGACCGCGTAAGCTCTGGTTCGTTCGCTCGAGAGGGCAGAGTGTGGCAAGGCACAGGTGCCGCTGCTTTCATGTGCGTTCGGTGGTTCCAGCATGGCTGAGACAATCCTCTTCCAGGTTAAAACAGTAAGTTTCTCTAGACACAAATACCGTCTGAAATACCATGAGCGAAGATGTTCTTACATGGCAATCAATCACTGTGAAATATAATGTAGACACATATGCCTTCGTCCATATTTTTTGCAACCTCACTTTCCTCACAGATATAATCGGCATTGCTCCTTAATCCCAGAGAAACTCTTTCGTTTTAGTAAGTACCGCTTTTAACAAGACAAATACCTTCAGCTGTTTTAACCACTGCTGAGTCTGGAAAGACAGCTCACTTGTAAGCAGACAGTGTCAGAGGTACAATCACAAGCAGAAACACTGAGTAAGCTGTGCTGAGCCCCAGTGGTGTCAATAGGGCTCCACAGGTATTTTCAGCTTGCAGAAATCTTATAACTAGGGATAGATGAGCTGAAAAAACACAGCTTCTATCTCAAACACAGCTGAAGCCCGGGACCAGAAGTTACCCAAAAGCATCTTTCTACTTCTAAACTGAAGAAATACCATATGAAATTATTGGAGAAAGCTAAACATAAAAGTAATGTACCTCCTTTCAAGCCTTCTAAAACGGGCAAATGAGTCTTATTACAGCTTGTTCAGTTTTACCAAAATTACTTTAAAATCTTAACACACTGAGGATATTTTTCTCAAAATCACATAATATTTTTTCACGTTTCTGGAGCAGTAAGCAATTTCTGTAAGCTTGACCACATTGTGGCTCAAGTGAGGACTGCTGGTTTTTTTCTGCCCGAAGCAACACACTGGGGGAGAAAAAAGTGAACTATATAGGGGAGGTGCTGGATTAGCAGCCGGTGAACTGTTGTAATGATCCATTGCAGCAGCTCTGTGGCCTTGCTATCTTGAGACATTAATCACCCAAGTTTCAGCATCCTCTCTAGCACAGGTCAGTCAGCTGATGCTTAAAACACCATGTAATCATGCTGTGCAGGCTTGTGCTTCAGGGCTGAAATTCAGGATTACGGTTGAAGATAATCCACTCAGGCTTTGGAAGCCTTTGTGCTTTTTTTTTTTTTTGCTACTGCAGAATGCATTTATTTGACTGCAAACCGAGCCAGAAGAAGCACAGAAACCCTGTGACCATCTCACTGATTTTGGCTTCCTCTCCATCTCTTGACATTGAGACCATGAGCTGCACTTCAGTGAAGCTGACTATTTGAAAGCCAAATTGTCTCACATAGCCCCTGTCTGCAATTCAAGTGTGGTCCTAAGACTTATTTTCAGTTTTCCACTCCAAAGTCAGCAGCAGGACTTTTCCTCTTGAGACCCTATTAGAGCTGGAGCTGATGGAGTTGCAGCAAATGTACTTAAAATGCATTTATGTGATTTAGTTTCTGTGTGATTGCCCCCCTGCCATGCACTTCCTGCAAAAAGGGCTGTAATTAGTGCTACTCAATGCACTGTGGATATCTTTATTTAATTAGTGTTGTCAAATTACGTGGCAAAAAAGCAACTCCTCCTCTCCTTTCACGTCCATGAAGGGTCCCACAGACAGCAGAACCAGTATTTTCCCAGGAAGCAAAGTTTTATGACATCAGGCAGGAATTGCATATTCCTTGCCATACTACAGACGGGCTCCACAGGCTCTGTATGTGACTGGAGACAGAAGCAAGGGCCTGAGGAGAGCAAACTGCAGTTCTTAGAGTCAGGGCTCATATGCTGTTGATTTCTTCCAGCCCTGTTGCTGGATCACTACTGTCTTGAACAAGGATTACTTTTTGCCCTATTTCTGTCCTCGCTACATTTATTTCCAAATACTTAAAGTTTGGACAAGGACGAATCGTTGTTGAGTGTCCAATTAGCACAACAACAGGAGACCTACTATTCAAAGTGATGAGTAGGAAGTAACTTTTGGGCACATTTTAAGATTCCATGATCATAAAACATGATCTGCCACTAATGCATCCCACTTTCAGGAAGGTGGAAGTTCCAGTACTTCATCAATGTTACCAGCTCGCTGGGTACCCAAATAAAATAACTTTCTTGGAAGCATTTCACTGCTGAAGCTGAACTTTTTTATTACTCTCGTTTCCTTTACATCAAACTGACCTTCTCTAAGAGCTGTGTATTTTTACCTGGTTTAGAAGTACTCGTTCCAATCCAGCACATGCGTGTAGTTTTATTCTGCAACTTAATTGTACAGTGCAAGGAAATGAGAGGGGGGTCTTCTCCATCTGGCAGATGATCCTTAGAAGTGGAAAAGAAGATGTGCAGGCTTATGCTATTAAACTTTTTGAGGTCAAATGGGATCCAGCTGCTTGGGATACACAGCATTCTTGCCATTTAACTGTTCACAGTATGTATACTTCCAATCCCTTTATTTTTGTTTTCTTCAATTGTTGGGGCCTGAGATCATAAACGCCTCAGTCTTTCAAACGTGAAATGCAGCTCTTGGTAATTTGTTCAAATCAACTGCAGTAAGAAATGTCTGCTCCATAACCTTGAATGCTTTTTCTCTCCCTTGACAACAGAATAGACTTCTTACAAAAAAATAAACATCTGGTTTGAATTGAACATCAAATTGCAGTTGCTTTAAGTGCCAACTATTAAATTACCTCAAATGTTTTATGTTTGAACATGATTTTTCAAGACAGCTAAATTTTTTAACTGTAGCACAAATGTACATTTAAAATTGCTTTAGAAGGTTAAATCCCTTGAACATAGGGGTTTTTTTTTTTTTAAATCATGTGTAGTTTGGTCACTCTTCTTGCTTTCCATTTACAGATATTATTATTGAGACAGCTTTTTATACAACCAAATATGCCTCATCAGATGGTAACAGGAATAAAAGCTTTATCTAGAACTCAGGGACTTAATTCTGAACTCTGGAACATAGGGAGGGACTGTCAAGACTGTCCAGAATTACTAAGTCAAGCCAAAAAATCATATGGACCGAGATTACACCTGCATTTTCATCAGGAAGCTAAGCATTAAAACTCATGTCCAAGACTTCCCTCATCTGAAAAAAGCCAGCCCTCTTTCCTTATCCAGGATTATTTTCTGGAGATGAGTTTTACAGTCTGATTTGCATGACAGCATTTCAAATTTACAGCTTTACATAAATGTTGCTATTTTCCTGAAACTACCCAGTCTTGATCCACCACATTTTTGCAAGAGAGATTTTTCTTTTATTTTTTTTCTTTTTTTCTCTAATTAGGTTTCCAGTTCTCTCAGAGGGATTTTTTAAGATAGAGAACAGTACAATTTGAACTATTGAAAACAAATTAAAACAAACAGCGAATTTGCTGTTTTGCTAATGCTTGCAATTTCTGTATGACTGGAATTGACAGTGTTGCTGAGGCTTTTTTATGACGTTTCAGGGAGAGAGAAAAAAAAAAAAGAATGTTTTATTCATTGTGAGAGGGCTCTAAAAGGGCACCAGGGAAGCGTAAATGAAAACCATTTTCATATTCCCTTCAGTATTTCTGCAAAACCCTTCTCCAAACCAAAACAGAGTAACTACAAGTGCTGACCAATAATAGCATTGTTTACTTCTTCCCTGATCAAAGTGAAACCACAAGGAGAATTAACAGAAAAAAAAAATTAAAAACACAGATGACTGCAGCTGAGAAAATTACTGGCAATTATTCTGGTGACATCTAAATTGGATGTGACCCAGTGTCAGTGGTTGTCTATGCTTGTGTTTTCACCAAAGGTGATTGTAATTGTTGTGATGATAAAGTTACTCCAAGGAGAAATTAGTAATTACGAAGGTGGGGCCACCTTATTGAAGTTTCCATATTATTTAGATGGCTATTCATAATACTGACTGGTTTTGTCTAGAATATTTGAGTTCTATAACACAGCTCAACTCTCAAATTCGCTGAGGAACGCACTGAAAGCTTGACCATAATAAAAATCTGCTGGTTGTTTCAGGTACTCCATGAGAAAAACAGTGACTGTTTGTGGACTGTAGATAGATAGGAAGAATGACTTAATTTACCACGTTTTTTGATGAAAGTGATCCGAATACGTTCAAGGGACACAGGCCCAAGTGATCTGACAGGTCTTTTGAAATCCATCACAGACAACAAAGAGCACATTTTCATTCCAGAAAACACCTAAACCAACCTGACTAACCAATCCTCCTATTGCTAGATATTCAGAGTGTCTTGACAATAGATGTACTTGATTTTCACTTACTGAACTTCATCAGCACATATATTCTGGTGTATGTGATTAGGGAAAAAAACCCTGCATGCCTTCAACTAGCAGTTCTTCTTGTAGCTTGATGAAAATGGCTTCAGTTAACACTTAATGCAAATGGATAAGGATGAAAGGGAAGTCCCAAAATCGCAAGAGGTGAAGAGGTGAAACTGGAAGACACCTCTGGGGTTATGTGGTCCAACACCCTTCTCAAGCAGGGACACATAGAGCCAGTTGCCCAGGACTGTGTCTAGATGGTTTTGAAGTCAATTTCTCACTAATTCTGTTCTCTAAATTCTCTAGTCTGACGAAGTTATCTCAGTTTATGTTACTTATTAGCAAAACTTGCTAATAGAAGTTTGCTGATAGAAAACATGATGAAAAACTCTCTGGTTTCCTTCAGTACATTGAAAGAGGTGACACTGTTATTTAGGTTCTAGAGGAAAGCTGGATCAGGAAGTAACATGGAAATTGTTGCCACAGACACAACAAAACTTGAAAGAAAAACATGAAATGAGGAGATAAGTCCTGGAGGCAATGCCCTTTCTCATCAGGAGTGCCATAGGGCTTTTGGGTGAAGAAGAAGCTGAGAGAGCTGAAGAAGCATTCTGGGATCCGATGTAGTGACTAGCATGGGGTACTTAAACAGGGATGCAGTCAATACTGGTTGCACCTACATATCCTATCAAGTAGATATATTCCCAAATACCTACTCAATTACATAAGACAGCTTTTTAGAAAAGGTGTTTATTACTTTCCTTCCACTTTTTCCCCAAAATTCACTCGCCTGGTTAATGATAACAGTAAAAAACAGGAGAACCAACAACCTTCAGCTAGTTTTCAGCTGAGATGTGTTACTGTTTTTGAAAACTGTGCTGAAGAAAGCCCCAGCTTCCTTGAGCAGCTTCCTTTCAACCTAATGCATGAGGCTAGACAGGCCCTAAGCATCTGAGGTGTGTCAAAATGTTCTCCTGTTGAAATAATTTGTGGAAATCTATTCCAGTTGAACTTATGACATAATAATGGAATAGCAATCAATATCAAAGCAGGATTATTTCATTACTTTACCACCCAGGAGTCTACAGTCAGTCTCTAAACCAAACATCATCTACTGAACTTTATATGCCTCCAGCAACAGGGAGGGTGAAACCTAAGGAAGCTGTTTTTTTCTATATCTGTGAAAGTGGTTAGAGACTGAAAATTACTTATTTCAGAATAAATATACTTCCAAATTTTATGAAGGAGACATATAAACTCATTCACCAAGTCAAATAAGGATATTTGAACAAGGAAGAAAAAGAAATAAGTGTCCTTTTGTATTGGGAAAGGGAATCAAAGTAAAACAGGAAGAAAAGGGTCAAAGAAAACTAGCTGCCTTAGAAATGTTCCACTGTTTTCAGGACAAACCAGTGATAAAAGGCCTGGAGCCATGGAAGTTGCAGACTACTAGGGCAAGCAGAGAATACATGTGCCAAGGTTTTTTGTGTCATTCAGTTTTGTATATACATTATCAAATTAATTACTGGCTTGTTTATTATCTTAATATATCAACTCTGTAATTATGTGCGACAACATCAAAATTCTGAGGAGGTAAATTGTGCATCCCTAAGGATGAACTTGTGAGGAAACATGCATGAACTAAGACTTTCAAAGGGGTTTAAATGAGTTGATTTTTAAGCTTCACATCCCTTTTGAAGGAAGAAGAGAAGCTGTGCTCAGGAGAGGGGTCAAAGTTACCATGAGAAAATCTGTCAAGAGAGATGCCGGGAGTCTTCACAACATAATTAATCCACTTTTTTTCTGCAATACAACATAAAAGGTTAATGAACACCCAGCCAGAAAGAACTCTGTAAGGGCTCTAACAGATGTGTGGGAACAATGTTAATAAGAAGGAGTTAAGAGAAAAAATAGAAGGAAAAAAGGGTGAACATAAAAAGAGAAGGAAAGAGAAAGAAGCAGAAAAAGCAAAAACTATACAAAGCCAAAAGAGCATAAGGGTTGCATTTTAAGAAATGTGTGTATGTTTGTGCTCCCTTCTCTCTTTCCCTAGTTCCAAAAATTCAGCTACTATTTTGGACATCCAATATGGTGTTCTCTTTCAGTCAGCATATCTGGCCTTACAGAGTCTATAGGGGTTTTGACTCTTACCAAGCTCTGATTCTGAGTAGAAAAGAAGGGAGATTCAAAGAGGACAGGTACACGCAGAAAATCTGCACAGTGACGGCAGTGAGTAGCCTGACTGTTTAAATGGATGATTAAATAACTGTGTGCCTTGCGTTCTTCTCAGGGCTGAGCCCACCACATCCTCCAGGGGTATGCATCACTGCCAGTCAAACTCTCCATCTAGGAAACTCCTTCTCCTGAGGCCAAATCTTCTCCCAAGAGCTTTTCTACCAATCTGGGCAAGTCAGCTGCAGCAGGGAATTTCTCCACACCCTGCACATTGCAGTGAGATCTCACGTGAGAGCAGAGGAAGAGTATCACATTCATATTAGAACACCACCTACAGGACTCAGTTACCTTCTTGGTTTGTGGCTGAAATAATAATTGAGTTTAATTCTATGTACCTGCCCACATATCACCATCTCTCTTATCAGTAGAAGAGAAGTCCATGACAGTACACCTCAATTTGTTAAAAATTGTCCTACAGCATCCAGCCAACAGCAGCATCACCCTGATGGGACCTTACACATAGACCTCATGCAGCAATGCAAGTTTCCCATGACTTTCAGCAGCTTTTAAAGAAATTGCTTTTATTTTCAAGAAATGTGGTATGTGCCATTACTTGTAATTTGACAGCATCAACCCACAGCTGCAATCTCATGCCAAAAGCCGGGGAAAGCGAATGCAATGTACGGCAGCCTGTTCAGGGAGAAAGAGAGAAGCAGAAATGCTATATGGCAAAGGTGGAACTTGGCTGTGGAACCTCTCCTTCCAGCTGCCCCAGAGCCAGGAAGAGTCTGTGATCCTACATAAGCTGCCTTTAGACCTGCTTACTGCTAAACAATGATACTTTGCTGCTGGAGGCAGCAGCCTACAGTGTGGATGGACCCTGCTTTTTCAAGAAAATTCTGTCCTCAGTGGACTCCGACTACTCAGTGCACAGATGGGCAAGGGGGGTTATGGGGTGGTGAGAGAGTTGAAACACTCATATTCCTTTCTTCTAAAAAGCCCAAGCAAACAGGAAGATCTGTCTCCTGGACTGTTACACAGAGATGAAACAATTCAGCTGGCCAAAACAACCCTATGAACACTTTTGGCCTTGAATTTTCATAACCCGGTCAAAGGTTCTGCATGCTGCAACCCTCTTTTCCTCACCAAGCCCTTGTTTGGCCAGCATCCTTGTTGTCACTGGAGCTTTGTCTCCAGGCAAAATCTCCCTTTTCTTGTTTTCCCATTCCTGCCTACTGGCTGCACAACTGGTCTGGAAGCTACAGTTTGTCTTCTGGGCTTCTCGCCCACATACGGCTGGGGTGGAAATCTCAATGTCCTCACACCTTCCCACTCTTCTTGCAGCTGCTCCCCTCTGGAAGGAGGAGGAAGGGTGTCCATGGCATCCCATCCATTTAGGAGAAGCCTGCAGATGTTAAGCCCTTGCACACAGGGAAGGGCTCTGAGATCTGAATGTGCTTGGACAGAAAGCAGCAGTGTGGAGCGAGGCACCATGGAGGCAGACTGCGACAGGTAGAGAATCACCTGAGGTATTGAACAACCAGTTTGAGCAAACCAAACCAAAATATCCCTACTGCACAGCAGGTCTAAAATTTAACCTCCTTAAGTGAGTCCTTGGCATATAGACCTACTGCACAATAATGCAAATCATTATAACAGGTAAACATTTGCATTCATCCTCCCTTCCCCGAGGACCGCTTTATCTGTTCACCTTTTTAGAGCAGGACGTCCTTTGATCATAGATCTATAATTTGCTTGGTAGAGCTGACTATTGCTATTATTTGTGCGTTGTCAGATGCAAATAAACAACCCAGTTACCTTGCCAACAAGCAGCGAGGAGCAGCAACCTATACTATCAGCAGTGTTATTACCCAGCATGTTCTGGATGGACAGATGGAGGAGATGAGCATGCACCAGCAGACAGGACTGTCATTTTAACAGCATTCTCGTTTGTGCAGCTTAACCTTTCTGGGAAGCTACAGTTTGTTTCCCTCCCCCAGCTTTGCTTAGCACACCAACAAACAAGGGAGTCACAGAATAACCGAGGCACAGGGAACCTTGAAATCCACACAGTGTTTTAAAGACATACGTGAAAAAAATATTCAAACCCAGTATGCGTTAACATGCTGCAAGAACACTGATACCAAAACTGCAGTCCACTGGGACATTCACCCCCTAAGAAGTAGCTTTTGAAAGAAAACTATTTCTCACATAATGTTTTCTAGTCCTTTGTTTTTCTCCATCCCCTCGCGTATTATTGCTGCCTGACATAGCCCTTGTCAGGACAATCTAGTCAGTCTTCAAGAGGTGCCAAATTACAGAGACCTCAGGTTTTTCACAGTTAGTTGTTCTTTTCACTGCTGGACTCTTCTAAAGCAAACGAGATTGAATTAATATGTTTTTACTGTATCTGTTCCTCTGCTCTGCTGTTTCCCATGGCCTAGCAGAGGAAGTGTGATTGCCAAGTGTTTTCTCATTTTGTTTAATCTGATACAAAAGGTCACCTCAAGTATCCTTTTGGTATTTGCTCTAGAGCTGAATATAATAGGTGGCAGCCCCAAGAAGAATTCATGTTGCTAAACTTCAGAAATATTTGGGTTTTTAGATACAAACAGATGTTTCCTTTTGGTAGCTTCATTTTCCGTGTGACATTCCAAGAAGCTTAACGGGTGTAGCTGAATCACAGATGAATTTTTTCCGGAAATCAGTTTCACACACTGCTTTACCAATTATAAGAGTATAACTTCATAGTTACGTGAAAGAGATAAACAATTGGTTTGTTTAATCAGACTCCTATTTAAATAGACCACCAATTCTTCTTAATATCCACAGCTAAATTTTGCAGCAGAAGCAGGAAATTAGAAGAATTGGCTCAAGTTCAGGTCTGATGTAGAACCACTGAAATTAGAAAAAACTGGGTTGCCTTAGGGTCAGTTGTGCTACACCAGTTTGGCATAATGCATTTGCACCAACAAAACAAATCATTCTAGGAATAACTATTTAATCTGGAGGATTCATAAACAGCTGTGGGTTTATGCTCTAATCCTGTTGTTTATATTTGTTATTAATATATAATAAACATAGTTTTAGTTATATCAAATGCTGTTCTCCAAAACAAACCCTTTTGCAAATGATATTTAACTTCTCATAATTTTAAATGGATGGTTAATAACATCTTCCTGGATATACTGAGAGGGCTTCTGTCCCCTCAGGAAAATACATGCCATTCCGACCTTTTCAGATGCAAAGTATGTGCTCTTTGGAAGTTTATATTTATGGGTCAGACATAATGACTTTACATGGAAAAGATGAGTCAGCAAAACTCCACTTACTTTTTCAGAAGAGTAAATTGACCATTTGAGGACATATAAAGGGCAGAAGAATTATGAAACAAAGGTTGTTTAAAATGTTTCAGCATTGCAGCTAAGCAGATAAAGCATCAACTCTAACCCCTGACTTCAAAACACACAGGTCATGACACCAGTTTTGGCAGCTCTGCTGTAATGACCCTGTTGCCATAATCCTGATGTTTAAAAACTTAAAAAGGCAAAGAAGGAGGGGACATGGACAAGGCCTATTATACAGCAGAAAAAAAAAACCCAAGCCAAAACCCAAGAAGCAAATCAACTTCCAAAGGCTTCTGAAAAATGCAGGTTGATGCCAGCAGTGCACAGAGGGGTGGCATGGGAGAGAGGGAGAGATCTGAAGGGAGACCAGCAAGAGAAGCTGCCTAAAATGAAATTAGTGCCTTAGAGAATTATGCCAGATCCAGAAGTCCTCTTTATGATGTATTAATTACTCTTGGTTTGAATATTCAGATTCCTGAACAAAAATTCATTTCCGACTCTTCCTGTCTGATTTTGATCACTTTTGGTCCAAAGGGCACTGTCTGAAAAACAGGCAGCTACACAAGCTCTTTGAAGTGAAAACATACACAAGTGATAAAAGCCCTACCACTGGCCTGTATGTCAGGATTTTACCTCCTTCTGTCAAGAAACTTAAGAAACTAGTTTGAACCAAAAGGAAAAGATCACAAGCATAGAACAGGAAAAGCCCGACAGCTTTTCCCTCTCAGGAGGTGCAGCAGTTGTTCTGAAGAATCAGACCAAATAGGTAACACAGATCCCTGGGGCTGTCTACCTGCACTATCGTCAGCTGAATGATAAAGCTTTAGGCAAGAAACACCTTTCCTAAATCCATAATTCTTCTTCTCTTGTACTTTATTGATACTGCATAAAAGCAATACTCAATATATGTACTGGCCACACTCAATATATGTACTGGCCACGCTGGAGAAAAATGCAACCTGAGAGGCTACAGTAGTACCAGGTCAAAACACAATGTACGAGGTACAAAACTTGACACCTCATTAGAGACCACAGAGAGAAACAAAAGGCAGCTAATAGTGATATACAGGGAGGATAACAGGAGATACACAGGGGTATGTAGAGGAAATATAACACATGAATTTGGACAGCTATCCATGTAATAATGTTGAACTTGGATGCCTCTCGAAATCTATATATTGCATATTTTGTAAGGCACCATATTTTCTAAGCACCTCCAGCTTCTCAGACACGCTGGATGCTCAGCATCCTTAAACACATATTCCAGTCACTTACTGTATTCATCCAAAAGCCAGGTGGAGAAGCAAAATAAAATAGGGAAGAGGACAAAGAACATATCTGGGGAAAAAACCCACCATATAATAACTGATAACTCCTGAAGTATAAAATCAGTTCTAGTGATGTTTTTCACATGCTCAAATTTTGTAGAGTTCCAAATCTGAACAGCCAAATGATTATTCCAGTGCATACACATTTAAGTCCTGCCACTATTGTCGCTACTGGTAGACTTTGGCAAATGTAGTATATGGCAAAGCTCTAATCCATCACGGTTTTTGCCACAGGGTAGTGGGGGGCTTGTGTGGGAAATAAAGACCAAAACAAACTTGTTCTGATTGTTAGAGTTTGACTGTGTTTGGAAGGTTGGAAAAATTGTCAATTCTCCTGTTTCATAAGCAACTGCATATCTCAAGGCATAGGAGGTTGTAAATTAAGATGATTTTCTACCATGGTGCAAGTGAAAAGGCTAAAAGTAAAAACTTGTAAGTGAGAATGGCAGAGATTTACAGGTACAGCTGTGCTAATTGGAACGGTAGGGGATTTTAGCAGGTTGGGTAAAAGCATATGAGCAGACTGAAATTCAGGTATGCCTCAGGTGCACTTGCAAGTGCAAACAAAAACAAATGAATCCAACATCTGAGTAGGTCACTATCAGAGCAGGCTAACGGTTTGGAATTCACTAGTATTTTCTGCTTGGGACTTACTCTAAATACTTCTGAATAAAATCTATGAGAGACTATTTGAAAGTGCACCCAGTTATATACTACAGACATCTCAAAGAGCTGTTAGCACCTTCAGAAAACTGCCGGTTACTTCAGTCTGTGCTGACTTCAGTTTTACAGAGGAAAATTAAGGAGGCTTCATCTTCAAAAATGTCCTGGTTTTGATGCTCCCTTTAGTGTGAATACTACTTATAACTCCAGTTACAAAATCAGCTTAGGTCAACATATATGTTATAGAATAAATAAAGTTCTTAGCTATTCTGGTGACAAAGATGCTGAGCCTGAACCTCTTTTCCATCTGAGCCACATAAAAGGAAAGAAGGGATGTCTTTATTTTCTGCTGGACCTCTACAGTCTCAGGTTCTTAGGGATATATCATGGCAGGAAAACCAGAAAGATCTGCACTTTGTGCAGCAGAATAGTATCAGTGGGATCCCAGTGAACCATTCCAATTACAAATCATTCCTGAACAAAATAACTTCCATTTAAGCAGGATTTATTTAAAATTCATTACTCCTTCCTTTTCTTTCTAAGAACAGACTGTATTTTGGCTATAATCTGCAGACTCTAAATGGCTGTTATCTCTTATTTCAAAACAGATAAAACAAACCAAAACAAACTCCCATTATACAGAATTTAAAGATGAGATAGGAAAAATTGCTACAATTTCAATTCAGGCCAACATCTGCTGGCCTGAACTCCCCAAATCTCTTTAAAAAGCCCCCTGTGCCAAGGAGCAAGATGCTAGGAGAAGGCAGTGCTACACCAGGAAGAGCACTTAAGTGTAAGGCACAAGTAGAACTGTACAGCAAGGATCCCAGCACCTCCACCAGGCTTACAGGAACTACTGGGAGGTTCCAGATTTTTGGCTCATTTTCTACTCCATTAATTTGCATATTGAACTCAGTGAGTACAGATAGCTCTGAATTATTTCTGCCACATTTGCATTAAAAAGTTGCAACAGAGTTTTATACTGCCAACCCCTAATACAGGAGCGGTGCTGGGAGAAAGAAAAACTGAAGGTTTTGACAAAATATTTTAAATAATATGTAGATGTTTTTAGGCAACAAGAGGAAGAGGAGAAATTTGGTTCAGGGAAAAATTAATTAATTGGGTCCTTATGGTAAATGCCTTTAAATTTCAGAGTTAACAACTTCCTGCAATGCTAGTGAAAGATTCCCCCTCTTTGGTAATTATCAGCTGAGACAGACATTTCCATGTCAGTTAACACTAAAGTTCATCTCTCTAAGTTGATGAGATCTGGTAAGTACTTTTTTTTTTTTAAGACGAACATCTTAGAGCACAGTTCTCCAATACAATTAATTCCATCACCACAGAGCTATTACTGATGGGTACGTACAGAAAGAGTCTTGAAGTCTTTTCACTCTCGTGGAGTGAAAACAGAAGAAGGATTAAGCTGTTGCTGAAAAAAATGGCGTGCTAGAACATCTGCTGTATGTACTGAGCAACACTCCAAAGTGTCTCATAAGTCTAACATATGCTCCTTGTCTTGCAGCATGCTCGTTCAAGATTTAGATTGAGAGACATAGTAACGGCAAATAAACCATGCTATCCTTCAGTTATAAACAACATTTTTTTTCCTGAAAGCATGCTTTTCCTGAGCGTGTTCCTCTACAGCAAATTTTTTTTTGACCTTTCATCCGATTGGTATCACTACTGCATATCCTGCCCTATTTCAAATTGTTTTACAGCAGTCAGATAGAGGCCACTACAGTGCTGAGCAACTTTACAATTTTAACTTCAATATTTAAATATTTAGCAAGACGAGGAAAATAAATGGTACAATCACAGATATGTCAACGGTACGACGACAGATGAGAGGCTAAAGATTGTACTAAAATATGGATATGGGCATATCAAAAGAGGTCTTTCTCACTGTCAGGATGAAGTACAGCAACGTAACAATGAATCACAGATACAATTTCAGTGAACTTTTCTGGATCCAGATAGGATACACGTGTTTCTCCATGTAATAAAATTTGTTAACATAATGCTGATCTTTGCTCTTGTTGACAAGGAACTAATGTAACTATTCGAACCTTCCTACCTTCTTCATGTTCCAGAAAGAATACTCCTTTCTTGACTTAAAATGGGCATTCGGGTTTATTTTAAAGACAACATCCCTGAAGTATTTGTCCCTTAGGAGATAAATCAGTCTCTCAATGAGAAAACTTGTCTCATTATCTTTCTGTATACGATTTTTATCTATTATATGTATCCAGGCCTTCTTCAGCCATTCAAATTAATTCTAAATATTTACTACAAATAAACAAACATACACTGAACTAATGACAATGAAACAAATTTCACCCATGAGAAGTTAAGTGAACAAGGAAAATGCTGGCTAACAGGATTTTTGCCAAGGACTTCACAAAAAGCTCATCCGCTCTATTTCCTTGAATTCTTGTTTTATAATCAAGTATTTTTTCTAGTCTCACATGGCAAAACAAAGTGAACTAGACTAGCCCAGACTGATATATAAGGTGCTACATTACAGTAATACATTTGCCATCACTAGAAGGCACAGCTGTGACTCTGCATGAATGTTTTGTTGGGAATTCATTCTCACAATATTCTAAAAAGTAAACCACTCCACAACTTCTGAGCACTTGCTATATTACAAAGTGCTATACATATGCTGACTGACAGATTGCTTTAATGTTTGTTCATATTCTCTCTTGGTACAGGTTCCCCATGGATGGATCTCAGAAGTGCAATAAAGTATTTTGAAATACTGAATATACACAAAATTGAAATATTTGGGCAAGAAAAAACTGATTAGAGATTATGTTTGTCTGGACATTAAAAAAAAAAACACCTCGATAAGTAAAGAACAGGATTACACCTATATCTGAAGTCAAGAAACACCACTTAGTTTATTAGCTAAGGACTGCTTTACTTGGCAACAACTTCAAATGCACTTTGCAATGAAAAACCAGGCAATACTTTAGTGAGAATAAATACTTTTAACAGTACCCCGATTTTCTTTTTAACACTCAATAGCTTTTGAGATTTCTATATGTGGGGTTCTTCCCATTTCTGGACAACAAACAGTTTATTTCTACAATATAAAATTATTACACATAGATTATCAAAATATAAATGAATGTACTTATAAAAATCCAACAACAAAGGAGATGAGTGTCACAGCATAAAAACTCATAAAGACACTTTAAAGTGTCAGATTCTTCTTTGTTAGTAAATATCTCTATTATGTTTGAAGCAGTTTTCTTCCAACTATTTATTCATACTGTATTATTCATTCTAATTCTTATGGTCTTGTTTGTAAAAACAAATGAGATATCAATTTATTTCAAAAGACTTATCAAGGAGCATCTCTATAAATAAAGTCATGTACAATGATACTAAGATAAATATTTGCGTTTAAAGACAATTGACTATTTTTCTACAGGAATTTAATTTCTATGGGAATTAAAGTATGCACTTGAGAAGACTCAACTTTTTATGGAGAGAAACACAACAGCAGTATTTGAACAGGCTGCCAAAACTATGCTATATTTAGCATGGAGCAAAAAGAACAAATCCAACATCCAGCACACAGTGTTTTCTAATACTTATTCCTCATTTCTACTTAGCAAATATCAGATTATAGATTCAACATTTATAAAACAATTTCAATTCTCTCAATCTCAAAGGAGTTGCCCACATTAAAAATCAAGTACATTCCTATGTATGCATAATTTGTCTGATTTAATCTTTAAAATAATTTTTTATACCAAAGCTTCACTTGTGGACCTCACACAACATATGTACACACTTGGTGGCCAGAGAAACATGAATTAGTGGGAGCAGCCAGGTTTTTGGAAATCAAGCAGTATTTCTCTTGTTCACTGGTGGAGTTTTCTACAAATACCGATACTGTCATGGAAACAAATGATTTTTGTAGACTCATCCCCTACAATCAAAATGTTAGTTTACTAGTTAAATAAATATCCTGATGAGTAGACAAACAAATATCCTGGAGCAGACATTTTTTTCCTCCCAACTCCTCATTTTTCAAATCTCTTCCAGGAAAGAGCAGAAAGGAGAAGGCACGGGAGACATGCATAATTTACCCAGTCCCTTCTTCTAAGGGTTCAAATGCTGATGATATTTTAAAATCTGGGACTTGCAGTGCATTGTGAAAAGTAAACAGCACAGCATAAAGAAATCAATATTTTTATAAATTTAACTGTGCTAACTCAGGCTCTGATAGTCAAGCGGTGCTTTTTAACAAGGGGTATTCATCCACATGTGGACATTCACTGGCATCATTATACCTCTGTTCTCCTCAGATTGTTTCTCTCTAGCTCCAGGCTGTAACACCAATATTTCTAGGACCTTAAAGAGAAGTTCTAAGCACTTTCAATTCTGCAGATCATTAATGATTTCCAGTAAAGTTATATCACCTGCACAGGATTTTTCTGTAATGTGAATAGCCTAGATTTTCTTAGACTGAGGACAAACTGAAAGTCAAGACTGAGATTGTTTTAAGCAGCTTCCCATCTTTGACTGTTTTTTCCTGCCTCTGAACTCCATACCCACATTTTCTTACTTCCACTACTTGTGTGAGTTAAAGAGAATCAAAGAAACTGAGCTGGATGAAAAATAGGGAAGAGGGGAGGTACTAGGAAAGGGTATTTTCCAGGGCAATCAGTTTCACAGTTCACCTTCCAGCTGCACAACCAACCATGTCAGCAGGATGGAGTCAGGAACTGAAGAAGGGGAGCAGGAGGTGGCAGAGGCTGCCAAATCAGGCAGTGCTGACACTAAGGAAGCCCTGGTACCTCTCGCAGACCCCCCAGCAGCAGCCCACTTAATTTGATGGGGCCATATTTCAATGATTTTCAATCTTCGATATATACCATGTTCAGTAATTACTCAGCAGGAGAACAGCACTGAGCTTACTCTTCCCCGATCTGCATGGATTCCATGAGAGGACAGGGCAGTAAAACTCTACTTCTGCTACAAGGATAAACATTTTGAGCACAAATTGATGGCAGATTCAGCCATTTAGAAAGGGCTGTTTTTACAGTCATTCTTTAGAAAGGAGCTTACTTTAAAAAAGACCCAAATACATATAAATACTACTGGTAAAAATAGAGCCATGTTATATTTACATTTTTCAGTCATTCAGGGTCACTGACATTTCTTTCCTCAGCCACCTGCTGGTACAGTTCCCTCCCTGCAAAGGTGCTGCAAGTAAAATCTGCAGACAAAGCCTATAAGTATTCCTAAAGTTACAGAAGTTGTGGCTTTTTAAAAAGTCAACAGCTTCATTCTGTTAACTGTCTTTTTGTTGTTGCTGTTGTGCAGATCTATGTATCTACTCCTCCCAGGCTAGAATGAAAAGCCAGTTCCATTTCATTCTAGTGTTTCTCCAGATGTTTGCAAAAATTCAAATAGAAGCAGTGAATTCTTAATTAGAACAACATGCACATGCTGAACAAGACACGCTGCTATCATTAGCCCAATAATACTGAAAACCCTCAGAACCATAACTTCCAATGAGCATAAACTGCTGATATTATCCCAAACACTCATTATTTCTTAATTTTCCTCCTGAAGGATCAATTAGTTCACTGATGTAACAGCACCTTATTAGTCTGTCATGAGACAGTGTTTCAGAAACGCTACCTGTTTCAGAACTGCCCGACTGCCCATTTTAGTTATTTTACTGTTTGCACTATCCAAACACATAAAAAAAAAAAAAATAGGAAACGTTATTGTATGATGAAAAGATGAAAGAATGATGAGACACTGTCCAAGTCCTCATGCTCGTAAAATGAAGAAGATATAGCCAATCTATGATTGAAGAGGGATGCATTATGAGATACAATGTAAGACACAAATTTTCTTTCAGCAAATGGATTTATTGACACAATTGATTATAACCATGTACAGCATCTATGCATCTCCCATTGGAAGAATATCCAGTGATAGAGCTAACGTTAGTGTGATACACAGCTTTACTCAATAATCCCACTGCATTTCTAACAACAAACAGTGGTGTATTCCACAATCATAAATGGCCAAAAGCACCCAGGTCTCCAAAAGAACAGAAAATTAAAATTCTTAACAAAAAATGAAGCCTGATACTGGATTACCTCAATTTTAATTCCATTCAATGTTGTGTCTGTTGCAGTGAATTTTAATCTATACACTGACAACCAAGTTTGGCCCCTGATATTCATGAAAACTACAGCCTGTCAAAATGAAATCCCAAAGGACTTCTTGCTACTGACCCAACAAACAAGACTTTAATTTTTTCTTTCTCCATTTAAAAGACAAAGATTAAGGCAAATGATCTCTACACTCTCTCCCTCAGAACATAAAGTCTTTTCTCTCTATTCAGTCACTGAACTCCAACTGAAGGTACCAGTTACTATGGTATCTTTTGTAAACACTTGTTCATCTGAATAAAATGAAAAGGGAAAAAAAAAAACAGAGAGAAAACCCCCAAATTGCTTACTTGCAATAATGGTAATAAACAACTTGTAGTCACGAACACCTCGGGTCAGCAATGAATGCATGATATTGAGACAAATGTCTCCATAGTACACTAACACTTCCTTCAAGCCATTCAGTTCCACAAGAGTTCATCTGAGGTTGCACATTAAATTCAAAGGAGCAGAAGTCGTATCAATGGTCTCAACAATTTACCAAACTCCATCTAAAACAGTTGCATTTAAAGTGCAATCCTGGTTTGGACCTCTTCAACTAGCTCATTTGTAGACCACACAGAGAGAATTATTAATGTAAACTATACCACCATATTTTGTAATAACAGAACCACATTCTGTAAATATTTAGGAAAAAGTCTGAGAAGTAGAGAGCAACTGACCATAAAATGATTAGCATTGCTCTGAAACCAAAAGCAAACTCCTAATTTAAAAAAAAAACCACAACAACCAACAAACCAAAACAAACATTATATACTACTGCATAAGGGTTTAACTCTAGCATTACTCACTCAGCTACACAAAACACATAATCTAGATTAATACACAAAATGTTTTATTTCACAGTGAGGTACATAAAGCTTCTAACTTTAGTAGGCTAAGGCTAAGAGAGAATTGCCCGTTAGGATAAAGATTGTTTCACATTCCTGAAATATTCTCACCTATTATTGTTTCTGAAGTAAGGCACCAATGATTATTTATCCATCAACAGTTCACCTCTGCATCTACCCATTTAGAAATGAAGATGGATTATGTGAGGGTCAACGATCTGCTGACAATCATGGACCCAGACAACTACAGCACACATTAATGTGTACAAGTACCAAGCAGTATTTATTCAAAAACAATTTTAAAATAACTCATTTGTAAACATTCTACAAAAATCTGTTAGTTTTTCTTAGTGGTGTCAGCAATATATTCCTGTAGAACTAACCAGCTGCATTATTGTTTCTCATTTACAGAAAAGTATGAAAGCACACTTGTGCACATTAAATTGCCTCACATTTCGGTTTGAGTCGAAACGGCACAGCCTTCAAACTATTCAGCAAAAACCCCTACATTTCCAGCTCTCCAGACAACTCCCTGGTTGCACACAGTTCAATTAAAAGATGACCCTCGATCCAAATTTTTGATTAGGAAGGGCTGGTGCCTTGGAAAGACCTGTTCAAAGCTCCTTACACAGGGCCAGGCCACGCACTGTAACTTGTTTCCAACCTGCAGTCGGAGGAAACCACCTGTAAAATAGCATACTTAAATTAATAGCTCTGAGTTTCCTTAAGGGAGGCACTGGCTGCTGCTGGCAGTAGCTCCTGCCGTTTGCTCCTCATGGCAAGGCACAGTTACCGCCTGTCAGGGCTTTTCCTTGGGTTAGTGATGATTCCTGACAAAACGGTGAGGTCCCAGCAGAGGTAACCCCGTCTCACATGCAGCCTCGGCTCCGGCCCGCAGTAAGGGCGGCTGAACGCCGCAGCTCTGCCCCTCGGAGGCCGCGACCCCTGGGCCCGCACCGTCCCCTCACTGACCGCCGCCCGCCTTCCCCCGCCGCGCTGGCCGCGGTCCCGGGGCCTCGGCGGGCTCAGTCGGTGAAGCGCTGCAGCAGGTGCTCGTCTCCGTGCCGGCCGCTGCCGCTGTCCATGAAGCGCTCGCAGGGGAATTCGATGAGGTCGGCCTCGCTGAGGGCGCAGGCGGCGGCGCCGCGGGGTGGCCGGTGGGACTGGAAGCCCGAGAAGTCGGCGGAGACACCCGTGCCCATGGAGCGGAGCGGGCGGCGTGTAGAGTAGAGCTGCCGCACGTGGACCGGGGCCGCCTTCCGACGCCGACGCCCCAGCACCTTCTTGCGCAGCAGGCGGGCGGCCCAGGCGGCCAGAGCCGCCCGCCGCCGCAGCGCGTTCA